>QLOI01001531.1:0-22634 GCA_003313605.1 Tuber umbilicatum
GGTGGGAGGAGATGGATTTGTAGTTCTAGCCTTGTTTTTTTTCGCCGCAGTATGCTAGCTGGTCAGTTATTCCTGTTGAGGAATATATTATATGATATAACTTGCCATAGCATTAGACTTTATCCGTTCGCAGGGTGCTAATTTACTACGATCCCGGGAGACAGTTGCCCCCGCCGCCAAGAACAATCACACGTGTGAAATAGCATATCATACAATACAAGGGCCCGTTATGTGCTTGTGCAGCCCCACTTGGAATCTAGATCAATTCCGCAGCACATGGCTTCCATGTTCTATGCTTATCATCCAGGTGTATACTCTGGCGCCCTTCCACCCTCTAGCATAACCTATGCCCTGCCCTCTATACCATATGACCCATTCCAAACCTCCCCTAGAGACAACCACTAAGAGTTTATGCTGCTGTGTGATACACTGTACCCTAGCTAAAACATGGGAGCATAACGGTAAAAATACGGTAAAAGGAATTAAATATAGTGGAGAGTTAAAGTAATAACAAGGTCCGAGAGGGGGAAAAATCGATTTCACCAGGTCCCAAACTAGAGCTGAACTGCCTGTTAGGCCGGTGTGGTGTCTAACCAATTGCTGCTCAGCACCTCCTTATTCGGGTTTAGGGGGGAATTTGACCGATTTTTGGGCAGTTTTGTGGTGTAGAACCAACTACACCACGTTTGCGTTGGAAAATATAAACCTCCTCGCACTAAACCCAATGTAGCTATCTTTGTGGGGGCCGTGTGGCGTGGCATCCCTCAACCTGCCAGTTCCAAAGCCAGACTAGTAATATCAGATCACTCACCTGATTTCTAAGCGCCCAGCTTCCTCTCTTAGTTTAGCGCCCATTGGCGATTTTTGACTGTTTCAGACCGCCCAAGGGATAAGAACTTCCCTTCAGACCGAAGAGTATACAGGTGGCTTGACCTTTTACGGCTAGAACATCTCATAGTTCAATGATGCTGTGGAGCCTCTCCACCGAAATAGCTTGATCCCTACCGTATGTACTTCCTTTCCAGAAGTCTAACCCATTTCCTCATGATGATACCCTCTACGATAGCCTTATAGGAATGATACCAAGCACTGAGTATTTCCTATCATCGCTGAAATAGGAGTAATCCAAGATTCGCAATTTGGAGATAACTATATTCTATCGTAGGTGGCGCATAATACTATGGGAGCTATCACAAATCGCCTCCACCAATCATGCACCCCTTTACCAGACAACCTCCTTCCCAAGGCCATTGAAAAGCTATGATAGCGAGTTATTCTACGTTCCAAAGACCTAATGCCCTTATATATCCCCAATACAGCATTTCCCCCTAATCCTGCTACCAGGCATATAAAGCAAGTGCCTCCTGAACTATAAATCCCACAGCGTTGCTCAACAGATTTGTTCCCCCCTCCTACCATCACCCTAACCGCTACTCCTCACTCGCACCCTTAACCCCTACCCTTAACCCCTCCAGCAGGAGGGCTAACCAACTTGCCATGCAATCATTTCTCTCCCTCCCCAACGAACTTATCTTGAACATATCCGACCACCTCCCACCACAGGACATAGGATCTCTTCTGCATACAAACCAGCGACTCTTCCACCTCCTCACGAAATACCTCCTGGCGAAGCTCTTCCACTCCCACCCACACGAGCAGGGTCGGTTGTCGTCTTCTATACCAGTTACCCTCGAAGAGAGACCTAGTAGGGGTAAAGCATCTGGTAGGCTGGGTCATCCTAGACTTTATAGACCAAGAAACAAACACCCTTGCACCAGGACGCAGATTGTCAGCCTGGTAGGGACACTCCTACATTTCGGCCCACGACCCGGGCATGAAGAACAGATACACTGTCATGGGCCTGTACATAGGCGGGATGTCAGTGTTTGTTGTTCAATAACACGAATTTATCTAGCAGTATCAATCTTGTGTCCGCTGAGTTATAACTGAATAAATATTTTTGTCAATTCTCCGCAATAGTGCCAGCTCCCTTGAAATAAATAGATTGTTTTGGCTTGTCCCTCTCACCTCTTGTGCTCAGAATTTAATGTATCTAGTTAATATACCCTGTCCGCCCATTAGATTCTATAACCACATATCCTGGGTAAAGCAACCTCTCATAGACTGCTTACCTAGCCACCCGGACACCTCCCTCACCCGGACAGCTAAACTCGAATAAGAAACTTTCAAGGGGTTTACCTACGAGTAGATGAACTAGGGCTACCGTGCTAATCACGCTCACCTCATACAAACCCCACCAATCCATCTATTTGGGCGGTGGGGACGGCGGAGGCGGCGGGGAGGCCTGTGAGGTCCCAGAAAACAACAAAACTTCCCCGAAAAATCAATAAATGAGAAAGGCAACCCAAATTCAAGTAAAGGAGACAGAATTGTTCAGCGTTTTTACAAGGTCTAGCGTGGCGGGAAAAACAACAGACTACACCAGCAGAAACAACCCTCGTCTCCTCATCCGCCACGAACAAGCAAGCGAGCAAACAATGTCCAGGGCTACCTCGAGTGACCAACAGAAGCAGAGCAAAGCCAATACCAAGCTAGGGGATCAATAAGAGAAGGCGAACACCCTGCCCCCCACTGTTTAGCTTCAGCCCTTCAAATCGAGAGACCGAATTGGCCCCAGTTGGCCAAAGAATGCACCGGTTCCGGGCGGCTGAAATCTGTAATCCCAACCCAGTCGAAATTTTCATCAGCAAAATCCGGGAACTCGGAAAGCACCTCGGGCTATAACCAGTAGTTGTTAGCTTCCACACAAGTAAATTGCAACGGAGGGTGAAGGGGGGGTAGAAAACATACTCTCATCAAATCTGACAAGTCATCCAACTCGATGCGCCCTGCTTCCAACTCTGCTTCCATGGCTTTCTCGTCTGCGCTGTTCTGGTCCATCCCAATCATTTCCCCCTCTTGCATTTCCCCTTGTTGCATTTCTCCTTGTTGCATCTCCCCTTGCTGCATTTCCCCCTCTTGCATTTTCTCCTGCACAAATTCCTTGTTAACCACCAAGATATCTTGGTCAACCTTGGTATCACCAGCAAGTCCGCTCCTACAATTCCCACCATCTCCAACTACTCCCATCTCATTATTTTTTTCTCCACTATCAACCCTCAATCTCTCCGTCTTCTTCTTATGATCCTTCCTAATCTTATAGCCCAAGACCTGGATAACTTGATCAACAGCACCATAAATCCTATCGTCCTAAAGTCAGTGCCTCAACCCCTTCAACCGCCATGAAACAAAAATAAATGAAATCAGACAAAAAACACACCTATGATAATCCGCAGGCCAGACTAACCCCTTCCCGCCCTTCGGGAAAAACCTCGGCCCAATCTCCACAAGGGAGTAATCAAGCCATTTGCGATACATAAATTTGTCATGGAAACGCCTACCCTCAAATGCGGGGGTGCCGGGGAGAACAATGGACTTGATGTGGACCTTTAGGTCAAAGTATTGCTCAGGAGACATGCCGATTTCAATGAGGTGCTTGGGGATTTTGGCGGCTCTGAGAGTTGATGCCGAGGTTCTCCCCATTTTTGTGGACAGCTGAGTGTTTGAACTTTGGTAGTTGTTGTGTATGAGAGTTGCTATTGTGATAGTGGTGGTAGCGGTGGAGTGCCGCGGGGGTAAGTTATTGACCTGTGTTAAGAAAGCGACTCTGCTAGACCAAGTGGTATATCATAACATCTCCAGAGATTAGATCCAGCGTTTGAAACCGGCCCCTGGTCGCTCTTTAAAATTTAGGGTAGGTTAGGTTTCTTGAAATAAGGCCTCGTAGTTATAAGTTTTCAATCAATTAACATGCGATCATCCTCACCAGAGAATCTAGGGTTGAGGGCAATTCTCTCGGTTTTTGGGGAAATATCCATGCCACAACAGAACCTTCTGCCGGACCAATATAGGCAGTTTAGCCTTCCACCGCCAGAGCATAGCATAGTTCAGTGACGCGGAGGGGTCACTCCACAGATATCCACATCCACACTCCTTTTCCAGAAGTCCGCCTTGTTTCCTCATTCCGTCTTCGAGGTGATTCGCTCCGCGCTAGCCTCATAAGAATCCCTCAGAGCATCTCCCATTCCATATCCCAGAAATAGGTGTATAAAATAAGATTCACAATTTGGAAATATATCGTTCCTGGACACATAATAATATTATTTTAGAAAACTATTGTATATCACCTCTACCTAGGAGGTACTACTCCACCAGACAGGCTCCTTCCCAAGGCCCCTGAAAAACTAACATAGCAAGCTATCCTATGTTCCAAAGACCAAACCCCGTCATCATAAATCCCAATACAACATTACCCCCCGACCCTTCTACATACCGGGCATACAAACCGGCACCTATCGAACTATAAAAACCACAGTGTTCCTTTCTAAATGAGTCCACTCTCCTCCAATAATCACCGTAATCACTACTCCTCACTCGCACCTTTAACTGCTCCAACAGGAGGGTTAATCCCCGTTTCCCCTCTCCCCCCCCCCACCCCAACAAACTCATCCTGAACACATCCGACGACTTACCGCTATCATACAAAACATAAGCGCCCTCCTTCAGACCAACCAGCGGCTCTCCCGCCGCCTCACGAAACACCTCCGTACAGAGTTTCCATTCCCGCTAGCGCGAGCATAGCCGCTTTCTGCTTTTCCAACTCTCCTCGCAGCGATACCTAGCATCAGCCAAGCACCCGATAGAGGGGGGCATTCTAGACTTTATAGACAACGAAACCCTCTTGCAAGAGACAGCGATTTCTAAGTGTCAGCGTGCTAGATACACTCCTGCGCTTTGCCCTAGACCTAGGTATGAAAGACTCCAACAGCCGCACTCCACTGGGGCTTTCGGGGAAGCACGGGCGTATAAATTTCGTCAAAGTTTTTGGTGCACAGGGACATCGAGATTTATTGAAGGAACTAGAAATCCATGATGCCACTCCTACCCGGGGCGCAGGAGAGTAGTAGAAAATTCGTGTAGACACTAGTGCAGCGTGCGGGGGTAGATTTGCGTATTTAGGATGCGTCGGGGAAGGGCTTCCTGCACGTTGCTGCTCTGCGAGGATACGCTCCCATCATGCAGTTCTTTCATAACTTTTTTTTTAACGCAAAGTGTGAGGACCACTTCGGGTAGAAGACTTTGCGTTCGGCTGCCGCCGCTGGGAATCGCATTTCCGTGCGATATCTGCTTGAGGGCGAGCGCGTTGATACTAACGCTCGGGATTACGAAGGGGAGACCAGGCCGGACACTGCGGTTGTGTCTGAGCAGATTCCTGTCATTGGATCAAAGTTTTGAGCTTAAGTGCTGAACCAAATAGAGTGAACCTCTGTGGATGCACACTACTGTATTACAGCCAGCGGGCCTAATCCCGAGATTGTAGGCCTGTTACTATCTCCGCCCCGAGTGGACTTGAGAATCTTAGACGATCCAGGTTCCGGGGATAAGGTGCTACCTATAGCGGCTCAAGCAAGCAACCTGGAAATTGCAAACTTGTTCCCAGGAGACAGACGAGCGGACGCCAATCCCCGAAACTTCCATGGAGAAACACCCCTCCATCCCGCCACAAGCAAAGGAAACCGGACACTATCCGCCTCCTCTCGCACCCGGGGGTGGACACTATCACAGTAACGGGGGTAACACCCCTTCACACCGCCACTCGGAGCGGTCATAGATACTTCGTGTGCACCCTCCTATCACCTGCCTGGCATTGTTCAAATTGGAGGAGAGTGATAGCGAGAGGGGGAGCCAAGTATAGCACCGGGTTTGCCTAACCTCCCTGGTGGGGGGGTCACACGGACTCTTGCAGTGTCCATGGCTGTTGTGTTGGTGATGTGTCTGAGGGGATTACTCTTCAATGACTCTCCATACTACTTCCTCCCGGACTAATTCAGGGGTTCCCCGGCTACATTGGCCCGGCGCCGTTCCTCCTAGTACCGCAAAAACTTGAATAATTGGACGGTCTTCTATCCTGTCGGGTTTTCCCCCCCAATGAGGTCAAGCGAGAAAATAAACCCCCTCTCTCGGAAGGAAAAGAGGCTGCGTTTTTGCTCCATTCTTTGCCTCCTTCCCTAGAAGGGAGCACAAAGCTCACTACCCAACTATCCAAGCTCCTAAGGTATCATATAGTTAGCTCCAGCCTATTCAAGGTACTTTCCACCTAGCTTAGCTACAATACCATACAATGTCTTAAACCCACCATATAATTCCCAAACGGTGAATCCCGGAGCAGTCCCAACATACCTATTCACAGGGAATCACTCGTCACTTGATCGAGATGTAGTGTGAGAATCTGTTGATATACGGATATCCTCTCAAAGCCTTGTTCAGAATGCCCTTCTCTCATATCGCCTGGCTGTCGATTATTAATTTATTTTTCACCCCGTTCCTATATATTCCTTATTAAATTTTGATCCGTGTTGTTGCGATTTCCCCATCTAGTAATATGATACCGGATTGCTCTTCTTGTTCGGCTATTGATGAAGTTGGTTGTTATTGAACCCACCACCGTCGCTTTCCGATTATCCCTTCGATCGTCCCGGTTTTCACACACTTTTAGTGCTTTTAGTGGGTGTTAGTAGTCTCAATACTATACCCATTAGGATGAAGTGGTTGCGACCTTTACGGAATAAGCGTAGAGGGGGTGACAAGACTGATTGTATTGTAAGAAGAGTTCATTCGTGATACTTATGATACATATCAAAGCAGAACTCACGACAGAGTGGAACTTTGCAGAAACTACATTGAAAACTTGTCCTCCGGATTTTACCCTTAGGTCCATTATTAAAAAGGGGAGCACGGAGAGGGTATTTAGATAAGTAACGACAAAAAATACAGTGTGACGAAGAGCGCTTTTCCCTTCGTTGAAGAGAATGGGATCCCGGGGTCAACCGAGTAGGTGGAAGGTTATAGTTCTTACCGACATAACCAGCTCGCCTGGCTTCCGCAGTATTTCCTGAAGGTATAGCTCCAGGACAATGACGGCCTCTGGCAGAGGGGTTGATTTCAGTCTGAATTTGGCGAGCAAAGGAAGGGTTAATTGCCTGGAACCCAGAGAGAACAAGGTTCTAGGCAAGGCGCGTTCGGAAGTAGCTATGATATTGTAAATACATAGCCGAGTGGGGAGGGTGAGGGATTGCTTGTCGAGCAATAAGATATGAGTTAATGATCGTTGTATCTAGAAGCCAAAAAAAAATAGGAAACCAATTCCGACAAACTCTAAGCTGAGTACTATAATAACTTCTTCTCTGGTCCGCGATATCTACACCGCCCATGAAGTCATTATAGTCAACTGAGAACCGAGGAAGGGAGAGACATCGGACGGGATCTGGGCCCCATCCTTCCTCAATTAAGGCTCTATTGGCCTCTGTAATATGAGAACGTCGTCGCTCCCGAAAGACAAAGTTTTCTGGCTCTGCGGTAGCTCTATGTACAGTGGTAAGAAAGCGAACAAGTGTCTTATCTTGCCATATTAAAGCAAGCACACTACCAGACTCAGATCTAATGCCAGAAATCGTATTCCAGGGTAAAGGAGGAGCTTTCTTGTCGAACTTAAATTGGGGAGGATAGTGGGCTGAATTTGTTCGAACAGTTCCACATGCGCTTATTTGATATTCCCGAAGTGCTGTAAAAAGAAGAATATTACTAAAGTAGTTGTCACAGTATAGGGTAAAGCGAAAGCGCTGAGCTGGAAGGGTTGTTGCCAACTGGAAGACTGCTTTTGATGTAGGCGATAAGTGTTGGGTTCCTTGATATATGTCCAATATATCAGAGAAAGACTCAGATTGTGAAGTGAACATAAAACTAAAGGTATATCCAAACAGCAAGCATCTTATACCCTTGGGGAATTGGTTTTCCTCTAATCATTGTAGTATGATGAGAACGACCGGTAAAGCGAACCATCATCTCGTCAATAGCAACCTCAGAAGCAGGTAAACAATAATACTGAAAGTGGCGCTGTAGATTATATGCGAGAGGCTGAACCTTATAAGTCCACTTGGATGATGGAAGGGGGGTCTCGCGCGGTGGAGCAACATGAAAGTATCTTTTCAGCTGCTCGAATCTAACCAAGGTCATATACCGAATAATATCATGGGTAGGAAGCTCATGATTTCTACTCCAGTATGAGGAAATACCAGTACTGCGATAGACACCCATATAAATCATCAAGCCAAAGAAAATCTTCAATTCAGCACTACAAGTTGCCCGCCAAGGTCTCCCGTGTCTCCCGGCCTCTTTTTGTCTTGCATAGGCATTTGTATTTTGTGCAAGAATTTCAAACTCTTCATTGGTAAAGAAAAGTTCAAAAAAGGCTAACGGTGAAGGCATATCATCAGAGGGGGGTTGGCCTGCAGGTAATCGGTAACTTCTTTCACCAGAACAGTCATGCCGATTGCATTTGTTCTGCAAGTCCTCCGGTAGGAAGATGATTCGATCATGGCGCGGTGCTTGATGCTCAAATGGCTCGAATTCGGGAACCTCCGGAAGAAAAATATTGCCATACCGGTACAATCGTGGCATAGTCATCCCAGGATCTTCAGCTGGACTTGCTGGAGTTCCTCCTCCTTCATTCTCCTCTTCGCTGAACTCTTCTTCTGGTGCCTCATTGCACCTCAATCCCATACCGTCTCCTTCAAGTTCAATTTCATCTTCCGAATCATCCAGGTTTAGCGGTGGTGCCTGTGCCCCTGCAGGATCCCAGTTGTCAAAAAGCTGAGAACCAATATCCATTGGGCTTGTGCTTTATCTCTTGTTTCCTATTTATTATTAGTATATTGCTAAGGAGAAAATTGAAATATATAGAGTACATACTCGGCCGTAGAAGGGAAGGCAGTAGGCGAGAGCAGACTGGTGGTTAATCCAGCAATCGTAGTACTCGTCAAACTTCCAAAGCGAATTTTTCTGCAGACACCTCAAAGGCCCCCCCCTAATCCAACGATGATATTCAGATTATGCGCTCAGGCTAGTTCACTCCACTGGAATCAAATAATAGGCATCAAGGTGTACAGAATGGCTGATTCAACTATGTCGGTAATTGACTTCAAGGAGCAAGGCGGGCTCGTGGGCGGAAGAGTAGTAAGAACAGTGTCGACCGGAACACAAAAACCCAACCTGATTCACTAAATCCTCCTTCCTCACAAACAATAGATCTAGTTGGACATCAGAGTTGACCATTTATTAGCAATAGTCAGACGACTCACCTTAGTAGTATTGAAATCCCATAGCTGAGGTATCGTGGTCCAGCTTTCCAGAGGGAACTTCGGCTAAGTCCATCACACACCACCTGGGTGTGGTGCCAAGTTCGCTAACTCCAGCCAAGAATTTCCGGTGCTTGCTAATCTGCATTAAGGTATGGTCTGCAAGTAGCGTGGTGCTTGAAAACGTACGAAGGGATGTGACCCAACCTAGTCCTAATCTGTATTAATATTGCTTACTTTATTACGTTTAGTTTTTGTGGATCGCACTACCAATCTCATACTAAAAAGCCGTGAAATCCGGCATCAAACGAAGGGATAGGCTGTTTTAGGGTTTCTGTGTGGTTTAGTGATAGCGCGGTGTAGATACTTAGCGATTGTCCTCCATACCGGCAGCTCCTGGAGGGTCTGGAAAAATTCGGAAGAGCCAGAAATGTCCTTGGAGATTTCTCCCTTTTTATTATATCTCTTACCACCTATTTAAGTACCTGTGCTTCGGGGCAGAGTGGAGAGCTTAAGAGACATAGAATAGAAACAAGTAAGAAACCGGTTGAGAGAATCACGAAACCAAGGGTTTTCAATTCGCTCCAACCATGCTCCAGTGCACACAATTTCCCATAGAGCTTTTCCATGGCCACTATACGCGAGAAGATCGTTCGCAAAATGCAGTCCCTAACAAAATGCAGTCCCTAACAACCGTTTGGATACTCCGCGTCGTCGTTGGTCTAACCACTCAATAGCCCCTGGAAGTGACAACTGACATGGGGGGATGGTGTGGTTCTCGACCCTTTTTTTTGGGGCCTCCGGAACGTGGGTTATGTGCCTGTCGCCCAAATTACAGTAGCTCGCCCAAAGTCCATCGCGGTGAAGCCATCAATTACACGATAGCATACCACCTGTTCATTTCCATTCCGGGGAATAATGTCGAGTATGATAGATTGGCAGAGTTGAGAATCTTCTGAAAGTAGTGATTGCTTGCTTGAGTACCGCTAATGGGGAAGAAAAAGAGTTCCCCCTTCCTTATCCAAAGATCTGGAACGCAAAAAAGGTTACCACATTCTCCAGAAATCTATAACCACAAGAACTCGCATAGTTCTTTGATAAAATTCACGACCGACAACTGGAAAACGACCTCTCCTGTGGCAATAACCTCAATCTCGGCCGTGACACCCCTTGACATAATGACCTTTTCAGTCCATGAAGGCAAGGTCATAACTTAAAAAAAACAGCTACTCAAGAGAATTCCCATTTAGTTTCTAACGAACTGGAAATAAACTTTGAGCCTTGGGAGGAGCCAGCCTCAACGAATTAATCTCAACCTACTAGGTAAGCTCCGCGAGGTTGTGATTGAACGGTAGCTCTGTGATCATGAATAGGGTAAATGAAAATTCAAAGTTAATTACTGTCCATGTATTGGTCACAGGAGAGCGAAGGGCAGGTGATGGGCAATTGAAAGTAGAAAGAAGTTAGAGTTTGTAACCTGGAGACGATTGCTAATCCCGATCCAAATACAGGGTTGATGTGCAGTAGAGAAAAAAAGAAGAGACGGTTAAAAAACAAAGACTAAGAATTCTGATGATAACTACAAGAAAAGAGCATCCTCCCCTCTCACACCAAACTCTATTAGGACAAAGTTGGGGATCCCTTAACCAACAGCCGATGCTGATAAATGCGCATACTCCGATGGGTATGTTAGATTCCCAGCTTCGATGGTAGGCGATGAAGACCTCCGAGGGATGATTTTAAGAGCAATCCGGAAGGAAACGAGAGGGCAGTAAGGGGAACGAGAGCAAGGGACACCCATGAGTTTTCGCACACTCTGTGGGGGGTCAAACGGTGTTGGAGTTTGTGGATTGGAGAGCTTGCAGTAGCATCGCCACTCGCGCACGCTGCTTGAAAGCCGGCGAGAGCGGCGTCGAACCCTCATCTTCCCATATGTAGCGCCAACCCCCAGCAACCCACCAGAGAGTTGTTTAGCCACTTTTATCTACAATATACGGGTTAATATCTTTCCGCCCCAATAGTAGCTCTACTACTCCATCATGCCCCAACATTGCAGCCCTCGAGAGCGGTGTTAGACCACGTACATCAGCCACATTGGGGTTTACATCTTCCCGCTCCAACAGTAGCTTTACTACTTCATCACGCCCATTTATGGCAGCGCACAGGAGCGGTGTTTGGCCGTGTTTATCGGTTACATTGGGGTTGACATCTCCCCGCTCCAACAGTAGCCTCACTACTCCATCACTCCCATATTGGGCAGCCTTTAAGAGCGGTGCTAGGCCATATTCATCAGCCATATTAGGGTCGACATCCTCCAAGACACCGTAAAAAAAACATAGCCATATTTCTGTCCACACAGCACTGCGCAGTACCCCATCATGCCTCCACTTCTTATACAATACCCCGGCATATGCGGCTTGGGGCGCCAGCTGCCTTGGCATAAAATTCGCCCGCAACAACGATACCGGGTTTCAACTCCCACCCCCAACGACAGCTAACGAATATCCCAATGACGCCCCTGAAACAATGCACCCTTTTCGACAAACATGTGGGGTTGAAGAGGACAATATCGGCAATCCAAAAAGCACAGCCACTCGGGGGAGGTCTTGTTGGTTTCTAATAACACCGATTCAGAAACGAGCTGAGATGCATGCTGAGAGGGCCGTTCGCGACACACTACGCTCAACCGGCTAACTCGATAAAGCCTCCCGAGGTCGCGATTAATCAGTAGTTACTCTTGGAATCGCCGACAGGGCAAACGGAAATCCACAGTTGGTTATGGTTCAAAACGTCCATCGTATGTACGGTGCCAATCGCAGCCCTCCTGGTAATCCCTTGGTTGGTTTAGGTGCAGAGTTCTAAAGGATTGGAAAGTAAAACTCGGGGAATTTCTTCACGCAATATGGGTGAATATTTGGTTTGGATTACCGTGCTCCACTAGAGTAGTAGCTGGGTTGTGAATATGGCCGCTTTCAGCGGACTAAACCAGATTAGGAAGTTCGAGTGATAACTAGTGAGTATTTTTTTGGCGATGACAAAAAGCCGGGGCCGCTCCCAGAAGGAGCAAAACACTGGGCGAGGAATTGCGTTATCGGGCCCCAAATACCGGTATCATACCCTGACAACCGAGTATAGTACCGGTACCGTAGATAAAGTTTGCGGATCTTCGCTGTGATGCCGCACCGGCGTTTTAGAGTGATGGTAGCACTCGTAGGCTACTACCGGTAATGAAGCTTCTACCGGTATGGCAGCGTACCGGCATCCAGTGCTGAGTACCGTATCATTGATCGACGAACCTTAGGCTACCAATGAGTGCCGGTACTTGTGCCGCATAAAATTCCCTCTCAAGAAGGCAACCACCCCAAGACAGCTACTGTAGTCGTACGATAGGCAAACTACTATCCGCTCTTAGCCCAAATAATAAATCCTTCCCCTCCCAAGCCAACTATCATAATATTATTATTATCATACCAGTATAACGCAAACATCCCCAACCTACGGAGGTATTTTACAGCGCCCAAGTTTTGTAGGTTCCACAAGCGAAGTGTGCTGCCCTGTACTCCCTGCTACCAGCACTCAACCGTTCGTGGAACCTACAAAATTTAAGGGCTCCATAGGAGGCCAGCGTTGCTAAGCACCAGCGCTGTCAAGCAGGCACTTGGTGCCCAGGGATGCCAACATCCCAGAAAAACACAACCCCGCAGCAAAGTTCTACGTACTGTACGGTACAGTACCTCCCCCTCATAAAATCCCCTCCACCTCCCCACCACCCGAGAAAAGCCAGGAAACCAAATGCCCCGAACGGACCTCCCAACCTTCCACGCCCACCTCCTCTCCAGCCGGCGCATTATGGCCCTCTGTGGCGCCGGTCTCTCAGCCGCGAGTGGGCTCCCAACCTTTCGCGGGGCGGGGGGCATGTGGCGGAACTACGAAGCGACCACGATCGCGACACCCGAGGCATTCGAGGCGGATCCAGGGCTCGTTTGGCAGTTTTACAGCATGAGACGGCACATGGCGCTCACGGCCAAGCCCAACGCTGCGCACTTTGCGCTCGCGGAGCTAGCGAGGAGGAAGGGTGGTGATGGGGGGTTTCGGACCCTGAGCCAGAATGTTGACGGTGAGTTGCATTCATCACGTCGCGGGTGTGGGGGGTAACAAGGGGTGCCATAGGCTTATCCGCACGCGCGAATCATCCGCCGGAAACTATCGATTATCTCCATGGACATCTCCTCGACGTCAAGTGCTTCAACCAGAGTTGCGATTACAGAGTGCAGGATTTCCGTGATCCCATTATTCCGGAGTTTGCGGTGCCGCTGGCGAAAAAGAGCCTTACGCGACATGCCCCTAGCCCGGAAGAGAATGCGAACCCGGAGGGGGAGGAAGAAAAGCTAGCCTACGACGAGAGTGCCCCCCTAGAACCAGTACCCAGGGAGAAAATCCCCAGGTGTCCTAAATGTTGGCTTCCCCTCCTCTTCCCCTCTCTTGCACGGTGGATAGCGCCTAACATGGATTATCTATCATGCAGGCAGTAACCTCCTCCGCCCTGGTGTAGTCTGGTTTGGAGAAATGCTTGACGAGGACATGCTCGTTAGCATCGATCGGTGGATTGAGAGTGGAGTTGATTTGTGCATTGTCATTGGGACGAGTGGGAATGTTACTCCTGCTGCTGAGTAGTCTATCCCGTCCACATTTCCCCCCAGATCGAGGGCACTAATCGCGGCTAGCTATGCCTACACAATCCGCCGGTGCGGTGGCAAAGTGGCGATAGTAGACCTGGATGTCAGTGCGGGGGGCTGGCGGGGTGGCAAGAAAGCGTTCGATTGGGTATTCGAGGGTGATGCTTCAAAGGTCAGTTCCGGTCAACAAGCAAAACGAGCGAGCATAGTCCATGCGGCAATGATGTTAATTGTTTACTCTACTCGAGTACGGGTATTCCCAGATAGTGCCGGAGCTACTAAAGCCGTTGACGGGAGAGATAACGATTCCGGATGACCAGGCTGCAGAAGCCTGAGTTATCATTCTCCGTACCGGTAGTCCTGAGCCAATCCCTTCGTGTCGCCCACACCCGTCCGGATAGTGGATCCCCACATTCCGGTGTAAGATCTCCCGACTGGCGAATGCGGATCGCCTCCGGCCAGTCGGGGAGTCTGGGGGGAGATTAGACTACCGGTACTTGATTGGCTGTTTTCTATTCATTCCCCCATTCGTTGTGCAAGTAGGATACCGGTAGCTAGTCGAGCAGGGATTGTTTTTTCCATTCCCAATATGAATACCGGTAATGCAGTGGTAATACGAGAAAGTGACCTATGCGCGTCTCCCGCATACTCGAGTATTGGTAGCGGGACGGTATGGGTAATTATCTGATTATTCGATCTTTCGTGGTGATTTAACCCTTGCGAGTCAGTCGGTCGGTATTCACCCCGACCAAGGTGTAGCCCTAACCCTAGAATTTGTTTGATTTTTTCCCCTCCTCCTGCTTTTCCTCCCCGGTTTCCCCGAGGGTACTGTACCGGTACACCAGCGGCATCGTATTGTACTGTACCCGTACGGGTAAAATTATACTCGAGTAATCATAGGCCCAGGGGCGCTTATGAGCAGTCGCACAGTACGGTACTCGTACTCTAATTGAAGCCAAATGCGATGAGTAATAACATGAAACATGTCCAATGGACTACCAGAGCACAGTAGGAAAGCCGGGCAAGGACAATGCTCAAAACTACCGAAGGAAACGAGGTGGGAAGGAGAGGCGGTTCGCGCGGTGTGAGTTACATGTACAATTAACACGATTACCATAGTATTGTTGCCACAACTAGTCTGACGGCAATCGCCACCCCTCGAGGTTACAAGTGAACAGCGGTGGGCATGGCTCTTTCATCCTTCTCGTCTCTTCAAAAGAGGGGGAAGCTTACCAATACGACTGCCAGTGCGCGAATGCATTCCATCCCGTCTAATCGTCCGGGATGATACTTGTAGGGTACTGTACTTGCACGGTAGGGTGAGAGGCTCAACGGCACCAAACACATGCTGTGCACCCAAACCACAACGCTGTGCTCCCGCACGGCTAGAAGTTGGCTTAGATAGTACCTAGCCTTCCTTTGTCGTGGTCTAACCGACCCTCTCTCCCTGGAAAAGTGATCAACCCCATTGCTTTGTAAGTTGGGACTACGGTAGTCCAACTCTCGAGAAGGGTGTGTGGGTGTGGGTGAGGGTGTGGGTGTGGGTGTTGATGTGAGTGTGAGTGCGAGTGCGGGTATTCTCCAATCATGACGTTTGCATTCATTTAGGGTGAAATTGTAGTGAGTGAATCAGCGAGCCGAAAGCGTCGTTTCTGAATACCGATATCGCACGGGTAACTTATGATACCCAGTACCCTAACGGCACAGCATTATCCCATATCAGCGAACCGTGTGGGAGGGGGAGGAAGGCCTCGGAATTCGGGGTTCGGAGAAATTGCGTTCCGTCTATCCGAATGCGGGTGGGGTGGGGGAGAGCTACACGGGTGGATACGTACGACCTTATAGTGGGCTGAATATAATTTACTGATTTCTTTCCCCTCTTTCCTCCCACACCCAACAACTCAAAATCTCAAAGTTGAAGGGTAAGAAGGAGGAGAAAGAGAAAAATACTGTAGATTCTGTCGATTGACTAATTAGCCATGGCGGATAGACCGGTTGCTGGACACTCCCGCACCGAGGAGGGAACCCCGGGACCGGGCGGGTGGCCGTCCACCCATGCTCCTCCGTCGATCAGGGGAGATTCGTCTGCTACAGCTACCCCAATTTCCAATTCCTCCTCATCACCGCCAACGGCTCAAGAAGGAACGTCACCACCGCTACTCATCTCCCCCATCAGCCGTGAATCCTCCGACAAAACCATCACCGATGATAACATTCCTCCCCACCCGACAAACAAAGACTCTTCGTCCCCCCCGGACAGCAAGCTAAAACGAACCCCCACAGCCTCGAGCATCACTTCCAATCCCCTGGTGGCCACGGATACCATCCGCCCAGCACCCGCCACCCGGCAAAACACAAACCTAGCACGCACAACCTCACAGCTCAACGAGGATGAGATAATGCGCATCCTGTCGCGGCGGAAAACAAATTTCTCGTCCCTGGCCGAGGACCACGACCCAGAGACTAACGCTGAGATTGAAGCCCTTCTATCCTCCATCTTCGGCACTTCCAGGCAGGGGATTCAGGAGAAGACGCGGCATTTGGGCGTTGTGTTTAAAGATATCGTTGTCAAGGGGCAGGGCCTTGGAGCTGCTCTCCAGCCTACGAATGGGGATTTCTTTCTCGGCCCGTTGAGGGCGATCAGAGGGCTTTTTCCCGGGGGGAAGAAGGCGGTGGGTGGTGGCGATGCGGTTAGGACGCTGATTCATGGCTTCTCGGGGTGCATTAGACCCGGCGAGATGTGTTTAGTTTTGGGAAGGCCCGGGAGTGGTGAGTGATAATTTGTGATGAGGGTTGTTGAAATGTAGGGGGGCTAACTCGTGTGACAGGTTGCTCAACGTTTTTGAAAGTTATTGGGAATCAGAGGGATGGGTTCGTAGAGATTAATGGGGACGTCACGTACGGTGGGGCTGACCACGAGACCATGAAGAGGAAGTATCGTGGAGAAGTTTTGTACAATCCGGAAGACGGTGAATCCCTCCCCCACCCTTCGCATACGTACTCTGAACCCCGCTAACTCGCTGCCCAGACCTTCACTACGCAACCCTAACCGTCAGAGACACTCTGAAATTCGCCCTCGAAACTCGCACCCCAGGCAAGGACTCCCGCCGTGAGGGTGAGTCTCGAAAAGACTACGTGAAAGAGTTCCTCCGAGTAGTCAGCAAGCTATTCTGGATCGAGCATACGTTAGACACAAAAGTCGGCGGCCAAATCGTCCGTGGTGTCTCTGGCGGCGAGAAGAAACGTGTCTCAATCGCCGAAGCCATGGTCACGAAGGCCTCCGTCCAATGCTGGGACAATTCCACAAAGGGCCTAGACGCAAGCACTGCAATCGAGTACGTCGAGTCTCTCCGCACCCTTAGCAACATGGCAAACATTTCCACACTCGTAGCGCTGTACCAGGCCGGCGAGAGCCTTTACCAGCTTTTTGACAAAGTGCTGTTGATCGACGAAGGGCGATGCGCGTATTTCGGCCCTACAGAGGATGCGAAGGCGTACTTTGAAGGGCTAGGCTTCGTGTGTCCACCCCGCTGGACCACGGCGGACTTCTTGACCAGCGTTACAGACAGACACGAACGACAGGTAAAGCAAGGCTGGGAAAGCCGGGTCCCCCGCAACGCGGAAGAATTGGAACGCGCTTACCAGCAATCCGGGATCGCCGCCGCCACACAAAACGACATTGCGGGATTCGAAAATACCGTCGCAGCGCAGCAGGAAGAGCGCCGACGCCTGGCCACCGAAAAGGCCAGAACGAAGAACTACGCCATCCCATTTCACAAGCAGGTATATGCGTGCACAAAGCGCCAGTTCCTGGTCATGATTGGCGACCCCGTGAGTCTGGGCGGTAAGTGGGGGGGTGTTCTGTTCCAGAGTATAATCGTCGGCAGCTTGTTCTATAACTTGCCGCAGGATTCGAACGGGGTGTTTCCCCGCGGTGGTATTTTGTTTTTTACTTTGCTATTTAACGCTTTACTTGCTCTTGCAGAACTTACAGCTGCTTTTAGCTCTGTGCCTATTTTGTTGAAGCATAAGAGTTTGTAAGTGTTTTCCGGTTGTTTCACGCTGTGGGGACAAGAGCGGGCGACGCTGATTTTTGAGCGTAGTTCGTTTTACCGACCGTCAGCCTATGCCATCGGGTTATTCGTTGTGGACCTGCCACTATGTTTTGTTCAAGTTTTTATTTGGAACATAGTTGTGTATTTCATGTCCGGTATGTCTCTTCCAATCTCCGCATAAATATAACCGTATTATTAACGTATATAGGTCTTCAACGCACGGCATCCCAATTCTTCATCAGTCTCCTAGTCGTATTCCTTATAACGGCAAGCATGTACTCCTTCTTCCGCATGATCGGCGCCTTCTCCGCAAGTCTCGACGTAGCAACCCGCATCACAGGTGTCGCCATCCAAGCGCTAATTGTCTACACTGGCTATCTAATCCCCCCCTCGTCAATGCACCCTTGGTTCTCTTGGCTCCGTTGGATAAACCCGATCCAGTACGGCTTCGAAGCCCTCATGGCAAACGAGTTCTATAACCTCAACATACAGTGCGTCCCGCCAATGCTAGTTCCCGTGGGCCCCAACGTAGAGCCGCAATACCAGTCGTGTGCGCTGCAGGGAAGCCGGCCCGGGAGTACCATCGTTCGTGGAGAGGATTATATCCAGACGCAACTTACTTATTCGCGGTCGCATCTCTGGCGGAATGTCGGATTCATTATTGCGTTCTGGATGTTCTTTGTTGTTATGACGGCGATAGGACTTGAGATTAAGAAGCCGAACAGTGGGGGCGCTTCCGTGACCGTGTTTAAAAGAGGACAGGTACCGGCCGCCGTTAGGAGGGTGATAGAGAAGAAGGATGTCGAGGCGGGCGAAAAGGACCCGGTCGTTACCGGTGATGAGCATAATTCCGAAGAAGATACGGGGGGCGTTGCCAGGAATGAATCGGTGTTTACATGGCAGGGTGTGACTTATACTATTCCGGTCAAGGGTGGGCGTAAAACGCTGCTGAATGACGTGAGTGGGTATGTGAGACCCGGTAGACTGACGGCGTTGATGGGTGAATCCGGTGCTGGGAAGACAACACTCTTGAACACCCTCGCTCAGCGGATCAGTTTCGGAAAGGTTGTGGGCGACTTTTTGGTTGACGGGAAGCCGCTTCCAAAGTCCTTCCAGCGTGCCACCGGATTCGCAGAGCAGCAGGACGTGCATGAACCTACAGCTACTGTTAGGGAGGCACTTAGGTTTTCCGCTTTGTTGAGGCAGCCGAAAGAAGTTCCGCTCCAAGAGAAGTATGAATATGTTGAAACTATCATCAAGTTACTGGAGATGGAAGACATTGCCGGCGCTACTATTGGCAGTCAAGGGAACGGACTAAACCAAGAGCAGAGGAAGCGCTTGACCATCGGTGTTGAATTAGCGAGTAAGCCAGAGTTGCTTATGTTCCTTGACGAGGTAAGCACCTCACATCTAATCACTCGGCAACCTTTACTAATACGATTCCCGATAGCCCACATCTGGACTAGATTCCAATGCAGCTTTCAACGTCGTCCGCTTCCTCCGCAAACTTGCTGGCTCGGGCCAAGCCATTCTTTGTACCATTCACCAACCTAGTGCCGTCCTCTTCGAGCACTTTGACGACCTCATCCTCCTGAAGAGCGGCGGCCGGGTAGTCTACCACGGGCCACTCGGAAACGACTCGCATACGATGATAAAATACTTTGAATCAAACGGCGCCCCACGCTGTCCCAAGGACAAGAACCCGGCAGAGTACATGCTGGAGGCGATTGGCGCTGGAGACCCCAACCGCAAGGAAAAAGACTGGGCCGAAGTCTGGTCAAACTCGGCAAACCACACCGAGCGTATCGGAGAGATTAACCAACTGATAACCGCCCGCCTCTCCCAGTCTTTGGATAATCAAATAGCCGACAACCGCGAATTCGCCATGCCTTGGCACACCCAAGTTCTTGCTGTGGTGAAGCGGACATTTATAAGCTACTGGCGCACGCCCGAATACACGATCGGCAAATTCGCTCTGCACATCATCACCGGCCTGTTCAACAGTTTCACCTTCTACAAATTGGCAAACACCAGCATCGACATGCAGTCCCGCCTCTTCAGTGTCTTTTTGACGCTGACTATCTCTCCACCGCTGATCCAACAACTCCAGCCAAAGTTCCTTCACTTCCGCGACCTCTTCCAGGCGCGCGAGCACGCGAGCAAGATATATCACTGGAGCGCCTTCGTCATCGGCGCCATCCTGGTAGAAATCCCCTACAGCATCGTGGCGGGGACCCTATACTTTGTAGCGTGGTACTTCCCCATCGGCTTCCCCAGGGACTCGTTCACGGTCGGGTTCACCTATTTTCTAATGCTGATGTTTGAGCTCTACTACGTCTCCTTCGGCCAGGCCATTGCGGCGTTCTCACCCAACGAGCTGCTGGCGTCGATACTCGTGCCCGTGTTTTTCCTATTCGTTGTGGCATACTGCGGCGTCGTCGTGCCCTTCGCTGGTATTCCCAACTTCTGGCACTTTGTGTATTGGGTCACGCCCTTTAAGTATTTGGTTTCTGGATTTTTGGGTGTGCTAGTGCACGAGGTTCCCGTGCGCTGTGCGGATGACGAATTCGCGAGATTCAACCTGCCGCCCAATGTCGCTAACTGTGCCGAGTACACAGCTGGCTTCGTGCAGCGCTTGGGCGGTTATGTTGAGGAGGAAAATGGCGTGTGTAAATTTTGCCAGTATAAGGACGGGGATGAATTTGTGAGTTTTTCTTTCCCGCTTTTGTGATGGGGGAGGGAGGGCTAATGGTGAACGCCCAGGCGGCGAGTTTCAACATTAACTATAACGATCACTGGCGCGACTTCGGTATCTTCTGGGCGTACATTGTGTTTAATTTTGGTGTTGTGTTTTTTAGCACTTGGTGTTTTCTTGGGGGGTGGAGGAGCATTGTCAGAATGTTTAAGGGGCGGAAAGAGGTTGGGGTATAAGATGGACGGATGTTGGGGTTTTAATTATTGTTCCTATTTATACCTGGATGAAGTTAGTTGTGGTTATTTTTTGCTTTGAAAATTGCTTGCTTGAGAAGTATGATAATTGTGTTGGATCGCCTGTAGGGCATTCGGTTATAGGGAATTAGGTATCGGGTAATTTGGTTTACGCAGTGTTCCTCTCACACCTTGTGTTAGTAGGCATATGGTAGTTGGCATAGGTCACAGACCCGAGATATTACGGGGATAATGAGATACATATCAGGACAGTTCTAGATTGTTTGGAACCGCGGAGGATCTTGGTCTTTCAGATGGGTGTATTTCTCGAGCCTTCGGTGTGCTACCAGAGTCGCCGGTTATACGGAAACACACATCCCCCGGCCTGTCCTTAGCTACGATAGGATATCTATCGGTCATCCAGCCTCCCCATCCCCTCACATCCAGTTGCTCTTCGAGCCTGTTGCGATTGCACCTTCACCACTTTACCCTTTAGCTTCTTCAAGCTAGTGATCCCATTATATACTACTGTGCAGTACAAAACGACGACCCTCGCCAACCAACCAACCAACCAAACCAAACCAGCTCAACACCAAAACCCACCTACCTGCACCACCCCCCACGCATATTACGAGCACAGCAGGAAAAGGAAATGGGAAGATCGCGCCAACAGTCCCAGCAGTAGCCCATACGATCTCCCTTACTCCTTTTTTGTTGGGTTAATAGGCTGGAACGTCCAGATACGTGTCGGCCGGGGCGGGTGTGTCGGTTTATAAGCGCTCGGCCTTGAGTATTGTATGTGGGAAAAGGCGGTATCAGTTACCTCATGTATGATACCGATACCCCCTCTTTTTCAGAGAGAAGGGACTTACGAGTGAGAATTTATGAGTTGAACTTTTTTGCCTCTTGGACATGAGAGTAGCCGGATAAGGTATCGTACCGTACGTACGATGGAGGTTGGTCCACATGCTGTATGTGTAGTATCATATCATGCGGCGAAAGGCCCACCGTGTCCTCCTATCCATCTATCCCTCACAACCGCCACGGGAAAGGGAAGACAGTAGTAACCGGGACCGTAAAGTAAAGGAAAGGCCGTGATACCATCATAGCACGAAAGAACTCCATTCCTCCGATCCTCCGCCCCACAGCGATGTCCGATACCGCGTAACCGGACTCCGTCCCATCTCTGGCGAATCCCACACCGGCGCTTTCGCGCCCCCGGGCAGGATCGAGGACGCTGGACCCCACGCAAACTTCCCGGAGAGCGGGCGGAATCGCCACCCCCCGGACGGGCATCGGGAAGAAAAAGAATTCGCTATTGTCGCGGCCCCCGGGAATACCGGCTCCATGTGCCGGTTCGGAGACGCGGCGTGTAAGGGGCAAGGGAAGAAAGTGGCTGTGAGCGATCTCTGCCGATGGGGTCCAGCCAGGCTTAGAGTTGACAGACAGACCCTCGAGTGCCTCGTATGTAAGTACTATGCTATATCGAGCCTGCCTTGTTCTTGGGTGGTGTCATGCTCGGAAAGCGGTGCCGTGGCGCGGGAAAGGGAAATCATCCGGTTAACTTCAGCTCCAAGTTGCACAGCCAGCATAGTGCCCTATCTTTTAGGTGGCTCGGATGCTGCGGTAGCGATGGGTTACGGTAGGCAATACTTTTTCGTCAATAGCCCAAGTATATCACCGATTTCTAGAGAAACGAAAATTTCAGCTAGCGAGTGGGGTAAAGTGTGATAGTACTTGTGGTCATACTATTCGGTCATAAATAGTGCACGTCTAGCGAG
>QLOI01001533.1:0-65101 GCA_003313605.1 Tuber umbilicatum
GTTAGTTGCCGCTTCATAGCCTCTGGCTCCATAAGCGTAATGATACATAATAATAATAATAATCCACACACTTCTAAGCCTGTTGCAACGGAGGCGAAACCCCTTCATCCTTCCAAGGGTCCCCAGCCCAAGAAGTCTATCACCATGAGAGAGAGAGGCCTTTTCATCAAACGCGATGGCTCCCCCCTCACCTCTTCTGCCATCCAGCTCAGTGACAGCATCAACACAGCTCTCTCAGCCATCTACGTTCACACTGTGTCCCGCAAGGGAGGCAATGTCACTCTCACTACCATTGACAATGTGAAACCCTCCACGCTCAACAGCAGGATCTCCTCCTTTCGTCACCTGGTCCCTGGAACCACCACTGTCCATTTGGACGCCCCAGCCAAGCACAACTTGGTCCATGGCATACCTACAAATTACCCCCTGGCCACCAGCGCCATTGTGATCACCACCTTTAATACTGGGCTAGTCCTTACACAACAACCCAGATGGCTCACCTCTGATGACTCCCGTGCCGATAAACCAGCCTCGACCATAGTGATTTCAATCACTGGCCCCAAGGCTTCTAGTTTCGTTAATAAAAGACTCTCTGCCTTCTCCTCCACCTTTAGGTCTGAACGCCGCCTGCCTTTCAACTCCTTCACCCAGAGCTCTAACTGTCATCGGTTTGGGCACCACAGTAACAAGTGTTCCAACCCAGCAACCGGTCGCTGGTGCACCATCAGACATTTCACAGGGGATCACTCCTGCCCTACAGCTACCTGTGGTGTCTGTGGTCACCCTTGCAGTCATCTTACTATCAGGTGTGTCAATTGTGGAGGACCCAAGGATGCCCACTCTGCCATCTGGCTTTCCCGCCCTCAGCGTCCTGGTTTGGACCCCGAGGAGGTAGAGAAGGAGGTCAGCATGGTTGGCACTTAACTTACCTGGTGGTTTTTCTGGTTTTGCTTATTTCATTACTTTCCAGCTGGCATCTTACTGCCCTATTCTAGGCTTGGCATCAGGGCAGGTTTAATGCCTGGGGATGTTCTTTCGTTTCTAGTAAAGGGTTGAGTTCTTCCTTTGGGTTGGATTTATTCTCTTAACGTTCGGTCCTTTTGTGACTAACCTGGCTGCCCCTGCTGGTTCATGACAGGGATTTCATTACATGATTTTGTTAGTCATCGTTTGCGATGCTTGCGGCTATGTTTCCGCTAAGGTGATGGAGGGGTATTAGGTTTTGATTTTTGTTATTTCCTTTGTAATTGCATTGGAACTAAGGCCTTTTGTATGCCATAGCGCGAGATGCCTGTACGTTTTTGAACCAGAATCAATAAACATATGATGAAAAAAAAAATGAAAAAAAACAGATTATGGAAAGGCATGCTGTGTCTCCGTTACAACGACAGCTATTGAAAAAACCACGCAAAGGCTTTTGCCAAGGCTTTCTCTAATTGGCTGAAAACCCATTCTCACCGCTTCCTCACTTACCCCTCACAGGGAAAGCCGTTACTACACAACCATGTCCTTCTCGCCTGGTCCCTCCCGTAAGGGAAAAGGAAAGGGCCAGAGGTGCAACTCAAATCCCCCTTCCTATGGGTCTAGATTCACGCCCCTTCCTGGTGATGAAACTTCCCTCCCCCCCACCTTCCCAACGTTCCTGCCTGGTGAACCTCCCCCTCAAAAGCAACCACACAGCAACACCCTGCCCCATCTCTCAGTCCTCACAAGGGACGGTGAGGAGATCGACCACATGGACCCCACCTACTGCCAGAGTCTCTTTGTGAAGAGTGCCATGGAACTACAGATACCAGAATTCGAAACCCCACCTGAGGTAACCATCCTCCTCCGGGTGTTTCATCAAACCAGTACCGCATTCAAGAGGGCCTGGAGTGTTTTACTCAGGCGCTCATAGCTCCTCGCGAAGAAATCGAGGTCCTCCATGTGATGGACACCAACCGCGCTGGCGCCCCCACCATGGCGTCCTCGCCACCCTAGCCATCCCAGGCCTCAGGGTCTCCCACTAAGCCGCCCGTCGCCCCCCCTCCTCCTGCACAACCTTCACATATTCCCTCCTCGGGTCCTCCCACCTGGGCCACAGTCGTGAGGAAAGGCTGGAAGAGAAAACCTTCCCACACTCCTAAGCCTACTACAACAGAGGCGAAACCCCTTGATCCTTCCCAGGCTCCACAGCCTAAGAAGTCCATCACCCTGAGAGAGAGACGGCTTGTCATCTAATGTGATGGCTCCTCCCTCACCTCTAGTGCCATCGAGCTCAGAGACAGCATCAACACAGCTCTCCCAGCCACCAACGTTCAGACAGTGTCGCTTGAAGGCGGCAATGTCACTCTCACTACCATGGATAATGTGAAGGCCTCCGTGCTCAACAGCAGGATCTCTTCCTTCCTCCACCTGATCCCTGGAACCACCACTGTCCATCTGGACACCCGAACCAAGGACCTTTTGTTCCATGGCATACCTACACAATACACCCTGGCCACCATCGCCACTGCGCTCACCACATTTAATACTGGCCTAGCCCTAACACACCAATCCAGATGGCTCACCTCTGATGACTCCCGTGCCGGTAAAGCGGCCTCAACCATGGTCATTTCAATCACGGGCTTAAAGGCACCCTGCTTTGTCAACAAGAGACACGCTGCCTGTTAGGCATATGAAATTCTAACACTCCCGTCTGGCCCCGATATAGGGCCCGGACGTCGCCTGCAATATGGTGTGAAGTTGCTAGTTGCCAGCAAAATTCGCGAAATTGGCAGCATGCCCATAACACCGTTTACGTCGTCGCCGTCCGCCTGACCGGAAGCTGTTCTCAGGATATATGAGAGTGGTAGTGTGCATAGCTCATACAACTGGAACCCCGTATAATATACTTAAGAGATCTGCATGAGCGGAAAAGCCTACCGAATCAGAAAACAATAATGCTTCACGTTGACCTGCTACAATTAAGTCATAGGTCTGCTAAAAACGGACGGGAACTAAGGAGACACAGCTGCAAGCCCATTCGCGCAAGGCAAATCAAAGAAGTGATGGAGCACTAAGCCTACCGACTCTGCGTAAGATAATGCAGTCATGCCTCTGTGTTGTCACCGTTGTCTGGAATTGAGATTTATCATCTCAATAACAGAGGAACAACTGGGTTTTTCGCATTTGGGCGGCATACTCAGACTAAGTTCATATGGCAAAGGCATCGTTGACCTCCGACTGGCGGAGTCCAGTACACCCTCAGGAAGATGGAGTAAAATTTGGCCAAATAACCAGAAGCAAGAAATTATTCCGGGTCCATGAGTGTTCGCACTTAAGATTGATAAGCCCAATGACTAATAGTTGTTATGGTCCTAGGAACTTAGTTAGTATAGGTATTAGATGTACCAGCCGCGGAAACTCATGCTGGATATAAATATAAGAGTTCCTCCCCAGCTATTAGACAGGCAGCAACGGAGAAGAGATCTTATCAATATAACCAGTTATTACCTAGACTTCATACTCTTAGTAGTTTTAGCGAAAGGAGTATTAGTGATAGAATTACGACGCCTTCCTGACAAGACTCCGTTATTAAATCTCAAACGCTTAACCTTACTCTACTGAGCTCTGAGTTGGTTACCCGTAACACTGCCTTCTCCTCCACCTGCAGGTCTGAACGTTGCCTTCGCTTCACCTCCTTCACCCAATGCTCTAACTGCCATCGGTTCGGCCACCTCAGTACCAAGTGCTCCAACCCAGCAACCTGCCACTGGCGAACCATCAGACATCCCACTGGGGATCATCCTGCTCCACAGCCACCTGTCGTGTCCGCCGTCACCTCTTGTTTCTTTTTTTTTTTTTTTTTCCATCATACGTTTATTGATTCTGGCTTAAAAACGTACATGCAGCTCGCGCTATGGCATACAAAAAGCCTTAATTCCAACACAGTTACGAAGGAAAAAACAAAACTCAGAACTCTCCACCCCTCCAGCACCTAAGCGGAAACATATCCGCACGCATCGCCAACGAGGACTGGAAAAACTAGTAATGAAAATCCCCGCCACAAACCAGCAGGGGCAGCCAGGTTAGCCACAAAAGGACCCAACGTCAGAAGAGAGAATCCAGCCCAAGGGAGGACTCAAGCTCCTGACTAGAAATGAAAGAACATCACGGGGCAATAAACCTGCCCTGATGTCAATCCTAGAATAGCGCAGTAAGGTGCCAGCTGAATAGTAAAGAAATAAACAAAACCAGCGAAACCGCTAGCTGAGTTAAGTGCCAACCATGCTGACCTCCTCCTCCACCTCCTCAGGGTCCAAACCAGGACGCTGGGGGCGGGAAAGGCAGATGGTAGAGTAGGCGTCGTGGGGTCCTCCACAATTGACACACCTGACAGTAAGATGACTGCAAGGGCAACCACAAACACGACAGATGGCTGTGGGGCAGGAGTGATCCTCAGTGGAATGTCTGACGGTGCACCAGCGGCAGGTTGCTGGGTTGGAGTACTTGGTACTGTGGTGGCCAAGCCCGTGGCAGTTTGAGCACTGGGTGAAAGAGTTGAAACGAAGGGGACGTTCAGACCTGAAGGTGGAGGAGAAGGCAGAGATTCTCTTGTTGACGAAGTTTTCTGCCCTTGAGCCGCTGATTGAAATGACTATAGTCGAGGCCGCTGTACCGGCACGGGAGTCATCAGAGGTGAACCATCTGGGCTCCTGTGTGAGGGCTAGCCCAGTATTGAATGTGGTGAGCTCAGTGGCGATGGTGGCCAGGGGATATTGTGTAGGGATGCCATGGACCAAAAGGTGCGTGGCCGGGGTGTCCAGATGGACAGTAGTGGTTCCAGGAATCAGGTGGAGGAAAGAAGAGAGCCAGCTGTTGAGCGTGGAGGCCTTCACAATATACATGGTAGTGAGAGTGACATTGCCGCCTTCCAGGGACACCGTCTGAACGTAGGTGGCCAAGAGAGCAGTGTTGATGCTGTCTCTGAGCTGGATGGCGGTAGACGTGAGGGAGGAGCCGTCGCGTTTGATGACAAGGCGTCTCTCTCTCATGGTGATAGTCCTCTTGGGCTGTGGAGCCTGGGAAGGATCAAGGGGTTTCGCCTCTGTTGCAGCAGGCTTGGGAGTGGGGGAAGGTTTTATCTTCCTGCCTTTCCTCGCGACAGTGGCCCAGGTGGGATGACCAGAGGTGGGAACATGTGCAGCTGGTGCAGGAGGAGGGGGGGCGGTGGGTGGCTTAGGGGGAGACCCTGAGGCCAGAGGTGGTTGTGGTAGCGAGGAAGCTGCAGTCGGGGCGACAGGACGGTTGGGGTCCGTGATGTGAAGGTCCTCTATTTCCTCCCGAAGAGAGATGAGCTCCTGGGTGACTGAATCCAGGGCCCTCCTGTACGCGGTATTGGTTTGACGAAACACCTGGAGGAGGATGGTTACCTCAGGAGGGGTTTCGAATTCTGGTATCTGTAGTTCCATGGCACACTTCTCAAAGAGACTCTGGAAGTAGGTGGGGTCCATGTGGTCGATCTCCTCACCGTCCCTTGTGAGGACTGGGAGATGGGGCTGGGTGTTGCTGTGTGGTCGCTTTTGAGGAGGAGGTCCACCAGGAGGGAACGTTGGGAAGGTGGGGGGGAGGGAAGTTTCATCACCACCAAGGGGCGTGAATCTAGACCCATAGGAAGGGGGATTTGGGTTGCACCTCTGGCCCTTTCCTTTTCCCTTGTATGAGGGACCGGGCGGGAAGGACATGGTTGTCGAGTAAAGGCTTTCCCTGTGAGGGGTAAGCGAGGAAGCTGTGAGAAAGGATTTTCAGCCAATGAGAAAAAGCCTTGGCGAAAAACTTGGTGTGGTTTTTTCAATCTCTGTGGTTGTAACGGAGACGGAGCATGTCCGCGGTTGCCCTTGCAGTCATCTTACTGTCACGTGTGTCAATTGTGGAGTACCCCACGACACCCACTCTACTATATGTCTTTCCCGCCCCTAGCTTCCTTGTTTGGACCCTGAGGAGGTGGAGGAGGAGGTCAGCATGGTTGGCACTTAACTCAACCGGCGGTTTTGCTGGTTTTGTTTATTTCGTTAATATTCAGCTGTCATCTTACTCCGCTTTTCTAGGCTTGACATCAGGGCAGGTTTAATGCCCTGCGATATTCTTTCGTTTCTAGTTATGAGTTTGAGTCCTCCCTTGAGTCGGATTTACTCTTCCGACGTTTGGTCCTTTCGTGACTAACCTGGCTGCCCCTGCTGGTTCGTGACAGGGATTTTTATTACTAGTAATGTTAGTCATCGTTTGCCATGCTTGCGGATATCTTTTCGCTTAGGTGATAGAAGGATGTTGAGGTTTCAAATTTTTGTTGTGTCCTTTGTAATTGCGTTGGGATTAAGGCTTTTTGTATGCCATAGCGTGAGCTGCATGGACCTTTTTGAGCCAGAATCAATAAACATAAGATGGAAAAAAAAAACAAAAAAAAGACTCTGGAAAGGGTTAGGGCAAACTTTTACTGGCCTAAGATGGATGACTATATCACACAATATGTTCGTACATATAATACATGGCAGCTCAGTAAGACTGTACAAGATAAGAAGTTTGGATTACTTAAACCAATGGAGATACCATTGCGACCTTGGAAGGTGATCTCCATGGAGTTTATAGTTATATTACCAGATTCACAAGGGTATACGAAAATCTGTGTCATAGTAGACAGGTTTTCGAAGATGGCTCATTTCATACCTTTGGCAAAGGAAGTACCTAGATGTGACTTAGCCCTTATGATCCTCAACGAGGTTTTGCGTTCCTATGGGCTACCAGAGAGTATTATATCGGATCATGATAGCCAATTCACCTCTAATTTTTGGGCTAGCTTAACAAAGTTATTAAGAGTTAAGCTAAATGTTTCCACGGCTTTCCACTCGCGGACTTATGGACAAACTCAAAGGGTAAACCAGACTTTGGAGCAATACCGTCCGAGTTATTGTTCCCACCAGTAGGACGATTGGGCAGAGCTACTTCCCTTAGCAGAATATGCTCATAACACCTCCACATCAGAATCGGCTAAGGTGTCTCCCTTCAAGATCAATTATGGGTTTAACCCAGAGACAAATTCGTCTAGGTCCGTATTAGAAAGTCAAGATATACACCCAAGCAGTGAGGTATTGCTTAAGGATGGGGAAGGAACAAGGATGGAAATTTGAGATACTTTACATAAGGCTCAGGAGAGACAACGGAAATGCCATGACCAAAAAAGATTGCCAGCAACGGAGTACACGACGTTGAAGGATGTTAATGCTGGTCGGGCTACGTGGGCTGCCCGGGTAATGTTGAATAGAAAAAACATCCGCACAAAGCGACCAATGGAAAAGCATGATCATCATATGCTTGGACCCTTTGTGGTCTTAGGAAAGGTTGCTTCGGCAGCCTATGAGGTTCAACTTCCCGACAGTGGGGGTATACATGCAGTTTTCAAGGTTGGCCTCCTAGAACCATATAGAGAGGACTCAACTGGCAGGCGTACAGTGGAGGTACCAATTCCTGATACAAATGACAATAACCCTAGTTGTGTTATCCAAACCATCCTTGATAGCCGCTTGTATGGTAGATGGCATCAAAGGTTCCCGAAAAGATTTGTCCAATACTTGGTTGCGTGGAAGGCTTATGGTCCGGAGGACAACTCTTGGAAACCATATGAGATCTTAGAGGTAACAGGCATACAAGCCCTCGTAGATTTCGATAAACAATAGCTGTCAAAATCAAAGGATCATAGGATAGTAGACAAGGGGGTTGGGAATAAACCAAAACGCTAGAGGCCGAGGGCGGCCCTAGGGCATAGAGGGGTGATGTAAGGACCGTGCTGGATCTTATAGTTGAGTTAGTCTTATCCCATGCTGGAGCCCGCAAGGATTTACAGTTAGGCTAGTCTAGTAACTCTACCAAAGGGTTACCACAGGGGCTAAGCAAATGGTAAAGCTTAGACTGCGAACTAGTGTAATTACTGGGTAGGTAGGAAAAGCCTACGCCGCGGCACAGGCAGGCTTCCTGGAGTCCCAGCGAGTTGCCCTACCTAATGTGGGTAGTTACCGTACCATTGAGAGTTTAGTTACCCTGCTTGTGGATAGGACTTATCCTACCTTACGCGTAAAAGGTTATGCGAAGTTACGAATGAAATCTTGGGTTTGTTTGTTGCTAGATTGTATATTAGAGGTTTGAATCTGGGCTCAAGCGGGTAATCCGTTGTAGAGTTACGAACCGAAGAAAATCTTGCCTTTGGTGAACATTGGAAAATCGGAGTCCAACAACCCTCTCTGGCCCCGATGTACAGACAACGCGTCATGGGCCAACTGAAGGGAAGTTGCAGCTTTACTAGTAAAAGCCTATGATTGAAGATGGCAGCGTAATGCCGTATACATTATTGCCGACCAGTCAACCGGAAGCTGTTCGCAGGATATATGAGGGGGCATGGGGTGATCAAATGGTTACACGAAAGGTTACTCTTGAGTGCATATGCCATTGATACTTAGGAGCCGACCGAGGTAGGATGTAAAGTATACCGGAAGTCGGAAGGCCTCCGGATGAGTGGTAAACCTTCGACTCCGGGATGTTCCCAAAAGACTGTAAGATGTCTGGAGGTTGTTCGCGTACTCTAGATTGTAGTAGTCTTGTCTTGGTAGACGTGCTCGACGTCAATGGCTATGGGTAGCGCCCGTGTAAGGCAATGGCTTAAGTACCTCATCACGGGAGTCAGTAGACCAAGCTATCGTGTCGTAGAGAGTAAAAGACAATACACTTGTAGAGATACCATTAAGTGGTAGTCTGTAGAACTTGCATAGACGAATACGTATGGGACAGTGAGTTCAATATTATACTAGCTTATCAGTAACATGTTAGTTCGCTACTAACAGGACAAAGATATGAAGAGTTTTCTCCTGCAGCTGAATGCATGTATCAGGATACTGCATGAACACTTCACGCCGGATAATGAACTAGCAGAGCGGGCTGACATTCGGTAGAATGTTAGCCTGAGGTCCAGAGGTGATGGGCATGCTCGTGATGGTGGTGAGCTTGGGAGTGATGGAGAGGAGCTGGCAATATAATTCTACTTAAGTGTATGCAAGACCCCTTCTCCTAAGATGAACAACTATCCTCTCCAGAACTAATTGAGTATAGCTGCGGCTTAATGATATTAAGTTTCACCGTTACGGTTTTCTCTCTTATATATTTGTTCTTCACTTGTGTATGAAGAAAGCTTCGGTACTGCCGCATCCTTGGGATCCATCTTCCCACAGGGAGCCCCCGTTACAATTCTCATGCTCAAACATGGTCACATTTATGTTTCTTCCTATGTTTTCCCTATCATTTCTCTAGATACATGGAGTTTATGTGGAGGATGCAAACCTGTATATCGATGTTATCGTCCACCTCGCTTAGGAGAATTAAGGACTAGAATCTCTACCCATCTTCCTTCATTCCAAAATACCTTCTCGCTTAAACGTGTACCCAATACACTTTTAGTATCGCGACTGTATACTTTATATAGTCTATTAAAATCGTGCCGTTCACACAATTCAATATATCAGAGTCGGGGAGGATGATAGTACTCGCGGAGGATGGATGTTTTTGGGAACTCTGTCTTACCATAATATATCTTCTGTTTTCCTTTCTCATTTACACTTGATATCTATAGAATACTGGTTAGTCAGCATTTCTCTGTTGCATTCTACTGCCAAGACCTATAGTTTGCCATCAAAATCTTCTTTTTTGAAAGCTGCATTCCTATACTTCTATTTACGTTTACAATTTTTTTAAAAAAAACCTCTCCTTTTATTCTCCTTATCCTCAGTGGCATATTTACAGTTTTTATAGATAATTTAAGCAAGTATTAGGTTGGGAATACATCTTTAAAAACCCCTCCAAATGAGGTTGCCACTTATCGTTCTTGCACTATACCTGCATTCAATGTCCTATGGATAATTAGATCCCGTCTTTTTTTTCTTAAACTCATTGAGCGCTCATGCCCCGAACCCTACCGCCCGCTCAGCAGTCAAGAGGTGTTGGTCTACATCACCACCCGGTGCAGAATTCACTTTGGCATCCCACGCCGCTACCCGAACGCTCCTCAAGTATGCCCATCGTGCATTTTCAGTTCTCACCATGGCACCGTTGAATACAATGATGGACCCCATAATTCTCCTATCTTCACCATCCGTCCCCACCTTGCGAATCACAACTAACACTAATACAAATACAACAATATCCTCCCCGCCCTCATCTCCACTACTCTCACCTTCAGCTCTTTTGCAAGAACTTGTTGATAAAGGTACAGCTGCTATTCAGAAACAGAACGACACTAGAACCCCGCCGTCAGGCCAAGCCATTTTGGGAAATGTATGGAATCTTCCAAACAGCGACGATCGAGACGGCGTATTCGTCAAACTACCTCCCAAGAGAAGAACACCAATACCAACTAGGGACCCCGTTGCCAAAATATCGCGAGCGATGGGGGATTCTGTAACACCAGAAGTTAGCAATTTTTTGCCAATCAGCATGGTCTTGGGCGGGGCTGAGGCAAAGGGTGCTAACAAACCAAAAATCAAAAATTCGAGAAAGAAGGGGGTGACGAGAGATGGACAGATTGTAGCCAAATCCACTAAGAGTTCTATGCCAACAAAATCACCATACTTTGTACGGCCAAATGCAGCAAAAGTGTTCAGCAAACCTGTAACTTGGGAGAATCCTTCGTCTATCCCCGAATTCCCGAACAAGCTCATTCCTAAACCGCCTATACCCCCCGCCCATGGACTATGGGCACCGGCGAAGGAGACTTTTATTAGTATCGACAGCTCCCCTGATCCAGGCGTCGTAGAGAAGGGCACGGACACGAAAGCCGGAGGAACTCTTGACTTCGCGAATATTGTTAGTGAAATGAAGCTCTCCAAAAGCTACAATCGCGATGGCAGCGCCCTACCCTCACTTGGAGTGTTGGATAGGCCTGGGTACGGCCTGATCAAGAAACGAGCCATAGAGGTCAGTTTATCGAATCATGTTAATACCATGTATTGCATGCTAATCAAATATGGTCTGACAGATGGTGAATCTTCCTAACCGCTCTGCTCTCACCAATAACGAGCCTAAAGCGTCCAAGCTTAAACAACCAAGGAAGAAACCAAGGACAATCACTTGCCAAGCAACAGCAGGACACCGAGAAGCGAAGGAAGCGGCAAGTCACTCTTTGCTCGATTATTTTACGCCCGAGGATGCCACTGCCGAAAGTGGTGCAGTTGAGAAGCCAACTTGCAAGCGAAAGACACTTTCTGAGAAGAAGAAAAATTCCGTCACACCACCTGTACTGCTAAGCCCGAAAGCCGCTAAGCGTCAGTTCGATGAGAGGGAGTGTATTTTCGGCAGCAGTTCGCAATTGGAAGTCATGGCGGAGATCAAGATTGTTGACACTCCGGAGCCTACTGAAGATGAGGACGCTCCTGACTATATGCCCCCTTCGACGTCAATTGTCAGGAGAAGTTTTCTTAAGACCTTAACGAAGGATAGGGAGGGTGGGAATAAACTGGTAGGGACAAGACATGGGACAAATATCGATCTACTCGATGTGTCGATAGTTGAAGGCTTCGAGGTCCATTCCAAAGAACCACGCGCAGGGCAACCAAAGCTTCCCGAAAGTCTGTTAGCAAGAGGAGCTATTAGCAGGCTATGGGATGCAGCGGCCAGAGATTCGGATGGTGGCTTGCTCTCGGTAGAAGTCGTTAACATGTCCCTCGACAATGGTGTCCCGTCGTTACCTAGCAACCCGAAACCTATGGGATTGATATCGACCGCCATGAACTCGGAGGGTCTAGCCATCCCAGAATCTGTGGAGATAGTGGAAGATGGGCCGGCACCGAACCTTCGGATAGAGGGACAGTCAGTGAGACCACCACCAACTACAGTTCAGGATGAGGGTATGCCAAATTTACGAGTGGGGGGCCAACCCGCAAACGCTCCCACGGGAAACGGCGTTGAGGAGGAATCCGGACGGCGCCTCCAGACAGAAGATATGTTTCCTGTCGAAGTGACCCGATTTGCCATTCTAGAAACGGATGAGACAAAAGAATTAAAACCATTGAATCGCGCATCATCAACCATTCCAAACAATGTAACAACTTCGGTTTTGGGTGCTCCCTCTAGTATCGGAGTTGCTCTTGCCGGTTCCTCCGCTGCGACCTTCAACCCCGGTTCTCGGGTGCCATCTGAGCCATCCATGCCAGACTACAATGCATGGATAACAACAAAGTTGAAGGCTGAGGTAGCAAAATACGGATTTAAAGATTTGAAAACCAGGCCTCGAATGGTATCTATTCTTGAGCAGTGCTGGCTAGCAAAAAACAAGCAGAATATCGAACAGGATGCTAATGGGGGCCGGGGAGTTGCTGCTACTAACCCACTGACCCAACGAAAAAGGTCTACTAGCCCAAGCCTTACCCGCCTTGCCCAATTGGGTGGGCTAAACAATCACCGCAGCCGGAGATACTCCACGACTGGCGCTCCGGGAATCTCCAAATTCCCGGGAAACAAGCCACCCATAAGGCGAGTTCCCACCAGTAATCGAATTTCGGGACTCTCGGACCGAGGGCGGTCACCAACCCCCAGGGGTCGACCTATTGCTAGCCAATCTGTGGCGAAACAATCCGCTGTAAGTGGTGCCCTCGGGGCAGGCATACACTATCCACAAAAGTCCCTAAGCCCGTCCAAATTTGCGCATAGTCCCCCACCCCAACCGCCTAAACGAAAAGATAAAAAACATAAGCAAAAGCCGATCTCCCTGTCCTCCTCATTGTGCAAGTCACCATCGAAGAGTGTATCTCCTTCCCTCTCACGTTCCCGCTCCCGCTCCCCCAAGCGGGTCGGCAAAATGATATCGCGCATAATCCTTGATATCAAACCCGCAAGCGAAGGGTGCAAATTCTCGCACGCGATCTTGATGTACGATCCCATCAGTGTGGAGGAGCTGGCGGGATGGTTAAATACTCGAGGGATCATGGAGGGCGGGTTCGGTAAACATACGGTAACTGCGAAAGTTGTGAGGAATTGGTGTATTGCGAAGGGGATCTGTTGTTTCTCAGAGGATGGGTGGAGGGTTAAGAGGAAGAAATAAGGGGTTGTGCTTTTTTCTTTAGAGGTTCTGGGTGGTACGGAGGGGTGGGGAAATGTGTACCATGGGGTCTTTAGTCTTTCCTTCCCTTCTTCTTTCTTTCACCTTGCGCTTGCACTGTTGGGGTTGCGCATTTTTAGAAATGCGCCATAAGATATGTTTGTGTTATAGAAGCCTTGCACCAGGTCATGGAATATTCAAACTGGTATTCGTATGAAATTGGCACGGGAACTGACCTCGTGAGTTTACCATCGATTTGTGAGAGGCTGAGGCATCACGATTAGTATGAAATATCGCTTGATCGCTTCGAGACAACAACGTGAACATATCAATGACAATTCTAGGGGTAAACGGTATCGCAAATACGATGGAGTGAAATCGTAAACTTGAGTCTTTCAGAACCGTCAGAGTGATAGCAGATTGAAACCATTTTGACCAACAGATTTCACTTCTATAATACCGATGTGACATAAGGAGATAGGGTCGGGTAGCTTATCAGTCATCGGCGGACATTTCGTCACTCACCAAAGTCTCTATTTGTTGTTTACATGGCATGAAGGCTTTTCTGCATGTAACCTACCGTTTTGTTTCTTAGTTTAGAAGAGGGGCGTGACTATAGATTTTTGGGTAATAAATTTAGCATTTACACTCCACTTAATATGTCCCATCATATCACTATTTAACCTATCTGTGACTGGAAGATAATTTAAAGGTCAAAAGAATAAATAAGGATGAATAAGGTATTCGATAATGGCATAATATCAGGAAGGTTAGTAATAACAATTGTAAGTAATAGTTGATTTGCTAAAACTACTAAGAGTATGAAATGGTAATTGAAAAGTAATAAACCCTGTTACACTGATAGGGCCTCTTCTTCATAACTGGTTGTCTAATAGCTAGGAGGGAACTTGTATGTTTATAGTTCTTTTAAGTTTCTGTGTCAATACACGTAACTACTATACTAACTATGTAGCTCCTTTACAACTAACAAGTCTTTTCAACTTGTTAGTCTAGGTGCAAACACTCTAGACCTGGAGAACCATTACCCCTCTTGGTCTCCAGGTCATGATTAACTACATCTTCCAAAACATGACTATGACAATACCAGGTGAAAGATATCTGCTACCAGTTGATGACTCAAGCCTTAGTGGAGTACAATGAAGGGTATAACATTTTCAATAATGGAGTGATGTTAGGAAGGCTACGTAATATAATTATAGAATAATTATTGAGTAGGACTATAACTAGTTATATTGATAAGATCTCTTCTCCGTTACTGGTTGTTATAATAGCTGGGGATTTTTTTTTTTTTGTTAAATCCGGTGATTTTTATTGGAAACCGTGACATGCATCCTAAGATATGGCCTAAAACCCTTAATAACAAAAGAAACTAAAATCTCCCCCATAACATAACAGATAAGGATGCCAAAGCATCAAAACACAAGCATAACTTCTCATAAAATGTAAAAATACCGAATTCAGGATCCCAAAGCGGACCCCCTTGTAAAAGGAAAAACCTCCCATCTCACCGGAAAGTTAATCTTAGTCTCAATAATAAAGGAAATAAAACCTCCAATCATCATAAAACCTTTTTTACCCTCTTCCCATTAATCCGACCCAGGAGATATGTTGAAACAACTCATAGTATAACCCTTCCTCGCTTCTGAAAGGGCTGGACAGTCTGTGATGATATGCAAAAAGGTCTGAGGTGCTGTCCCACAGCAGTCACACTGTGGGTCCCTGTCCTGGTTTGACCAATCTGTTTGAGCATTCAGGTAGCTTTTGTTGGTACGCATTTGATGGACTCTGCTGGCACAGAATTTTGGGAATACCATGAAATTCCATAATGTCTGGTAAGGTGGTCGGTACTCGTAATATGGTGAGTAGTCCTACTCCTCCCATATCTGAAATTGGTCTTTTCTTACTTTCTCTTTCCCCTCAAGGTACGGCTTGGCTGCCTCTTCGGATACCATTGAGAGTGTAGTTGGTTTCTGTGGGAAAGCCCTGCTAGCAAACACTCCTGCCCCCAGTGCCCTATCTTGTATATTGGTAAGTGTACCTGAGCTGTCGTGGTACTTGTAGAGTTCCATGTCTTCGGTCTCATGCCATCCTTATTCGAATTGAAAGCTCTACGCCTATTTGAGGGGAACCGGTATTGATCTGTGATCGGGTAACCCCCATATAGCATAGCTGTCACCAAGTTATTTTGTAGTATAGCAGTCGTAATTCTCACTGCTGACATCAACCTAATCTGTTCGACGTAGACTTTTATCGGGCCGAGACAAGCTTCTCGCGATAGGACAGTCATATTTGTAGCGTAAAAGGTATTCGTGATCCACCGAAGGACCCTATTCCAGAACGTTTGCATTTTCTTCAGCATGGTAATCGCTGGCTGGAGGAACTCCGCCCCATACAGTAAGGTAGGTAGTATAATGCCTTTGGCAAGCCGATAGGCCCCATACGGGGAGAGGCCTTTACCCAGCATTGATAGATGTTGAATTCTGTTAAAGGCACCCTGAGCCAGTGCAAGCCTCTTCGAGAAATGTGTAAAGGTTTCCCCATTATCCGCCAACCAGTATCCAAGCAATTTGACCACCTTGGCTACTGGCTGTACCACGTGAGATTGAACAAACAGGTTGCATTCAGACCGATCACCCTTCTCCCTTGGAGTCCTCCAGTGCATTAGTTCCGTTTTGGCAATACTGAAGGAAAGGCCCAGACTTGCTGCTATGGCATTCATCTCGGCAAGCTTTTCTTCTAGCAGTTTTGTATTCCGGTACCCAGAACTTGAGGCTGATGTGATCTGAAAATCATCCACATACGATCATGTGAAAAACCTTTCAGGGTCGATTTCAAGGTGGTGTTTCTTGATGTATATTATAGATAGTAGTGGCGAAAGAGGTGACCCTTGAGGTATACCGATCTTGACAAGGTCTGCCTTGCGTGGGCTACCTAGGTATACCAGAGACACCTCTCTGGATGAAATGAAGTTGGAGATCCAATTTGTTATGTAGTTTGGGACCTCCCCCTCACTTGTGAGAATGTCCAGTAGTTTCTGATGGTTAACATTGTTGAAGCCGCCTTTGACATCCAGGAAGACTGTATAGACCTTCTTTTTCACGAATTGCGCTTCCTTGATCCCATTGATAAGTGATACGACTGCATCAGTTGTAGACCGCTGTGGGAGACTGCCCATCTGGTTCATGCAGTAGAGTCCTGTTTTGTAAGCGATAGCCATCAATCTTTTGTTGATGATTCTTTCGGTTATCTTGGAGAACGTTTCCATCAAGGCAATCATCCTGAAGCTGGCGCAATTTCTGGAATCTTTCTTATTTGGTTTTGGGAGTATAATCCTAAGTGAGCCCTGGAGTGATAGGGGGTGGATCCCTCAATCTAACAGGTCGCTGGCTAGCAGTGGTATTATTTCCCCATTCAGTCTGTAGATATTTTTCCAAACCCCATACGGTACTTGGTCGGGTCCTGGTGCTGCTTTATTGTTTCACTTCTCCAACGCTCCGGATACCTCCTCCGTGGTTACCCTCTCATCATCTGTCAGGTGTTGCCAAGCTGGTGGCATTGTCAGGGCTGGTTCTGGATTTTCGGAAAAGAAGTGTTACATTATTAGTTAACTTATCTCTTTTGGTATATCGCTGTGACCCCCAGGTACCCTGGTAGGGTACCTTACCTTGGTGAATTGGTGGGCAGTCCACACATCATTCTTTTTTGCAGAAGCCAGAAAGTCATTCCTGTGTTTCGTCTTGGCCGTAACAATTGCCTTTCTGTAAACTTTCCTAGCCTCGTCTCTTTTTGCACTCTGATCCCGTCACGTCTCACATGCCAGGCAGCCGAAGTATAAACGTTTCTCAGCTCTGTGATTTCTGCTCTCCACCAGGCTTTTGACCACACTGTTGGTCTCTTCATTGGGGCCCAGCTCTTAATTATCATTATGAGTCTGCGAAGGTTACCCTCAAAGGGCTCAATGACTGTCTCTGACTTTGCTATGTCTCGATACCCAGTCCCCCTTTCTAGGTAATCCTTAAGTGCAGCCTCGATAGCAGCGTCAGGAACCCCTTCATCATCTCTCCACTTGATATCCTCCCAATTGGGAGCCGGCCTTGCCAATTCCACAACTTGCGAGTCGATTTCGGCAAGGATAACGTTGTGGTCTGATCCAGTTCTTTGGAAAATGTCCCTCCACCTGGATACTTTAGCCAACAGTGTAGTGTTTGCAAGAGTATAATCTATGGCAGAGGACCTGTGTATCGTCGGGTTGTCTGGGAATCTGGTGTGCACTCCTGGTGTATTCATAATTGAAGACCCATTCAACATAGCCATACGCATGTAGAGTTCACTCCTTCTTCATTCACCAGAGAATAGGTTGCGCAGTGGGTCTGTAAAACTGGTCTGAATGTTGAGGTCACCTACCACAAGTGTAGCCTCGTTAGTTGAAATAAAAAGCAGATTGGGTTTGACTAAATGTCCTCCATCTACCTCTTCATTGTAAGCATTATGTAAAGCCAAAGAACAACTCTTGCCAACCAGCTTCCCCACCTTCGCAAACACTCTCAAATACAAAACATCATCCTCCCTGGGTACTATAACAAATGAAACATCAGCCAAAATTCGCAAGAAAACCTAAGTACACACACGAACTTTAACACTTTTTAAAAACAAACACTCGTACCCTGGGGCCCTTAGCAGCTCCCCATTCTACAGTGGTGGGTCTTGAACACAAACAAAAGAAACTTTAAAATTTCTGACTATGTAAAATAACTATAAAAAAACATCATTGCTCCCTCTGCAATTATGTTGTGCGATATTGATTCTCCATCCCATAGTGGTTCTTGTATTAGGTTGTCCCGCCATGATGGCCTAATGGCCAGGTGGTGGGAGGTTCTCAGTGCTTCCAGCACCTGCAAGGGAAGCTAAGCGCTGTTCGTATTTTATCATTGCCATCTCGTTCACCTCCAACCTCTTACCACAGTCTCCATCAAGAGCTGAGTGAGATCCTTCACTGGTAGGGTACTTGCCTGGTGTCATGAGGCAGCAATTAGGAATCAGTTTTTTGTGTCCACCACATGATGTCTGGTGGCATCAGTGTTCCTTTTAATTGTGCGGTTTGGAGCAGATGGGGCAAACTATGGTGGGTGACTTGCAGCCTGCCTCTGGATGACCATATTTCCAACACCTGTGGCATTGCATCGTTGGAGATGATTTCCACATTATCGCGAATTCTTTGAATTTTCCTATAAACAGGACTTGCGGAACTAATTTAGCTGCCTCTTGTTCTGGAACCCCCAGTATTATTGTTGTAGCCTTTGCTCCTGGTCTCTGTCTTTCAACTGGTTTCAAGTACTTTGCGCTAGTGAAATGTCGATTTTGTGTGACATTTTAAACGCCTCCCTGACCTTGTTACTGAGGTCTTCGTTGTTGTCCGGAATTGTTGTGGGGTTGACCCCATGAACCAAAACATCTACTTCCACAGGTGCGCTGCGGATGGGGAGGTAGTACGCCAGTTCAGTTCCGCTGGTTTCATTCCAGGTGTTGGTTAATTCTTCTAGGTACTTGGCATAGTTGTCAGAATCAACCCCTGGTGGGGCTGTAAGTGTATTGGTACTGTTTATTTTATTAGAAAATACCTGCAAGTTCATGGGGGCTTTGCATTCGCACTTGGTCAGGGTCATGGCTATAGCCTTGGCTATGACGGCCTCCTCCCTGGCTGGGTCTGTCAACAGCATTATTGCTGATCTTGTAGGGAAGAGCTTCCTCTTTCCCATGTTGACCGGCTTCGTGTCTTTCAGCTCTTCTTTCTTTTCCTCTTGCGGGTTGGCCTTAGTAGTCTCTTCGTTTGCCTTCCCTTGCTTCACAGGGGGTGGCTTGAGTGGTGTTGGACCCTCCTCAGCCTTGCGCTTCTTCTTGTTCGCTAGGGCTGGAGTCGTTGTGCTCTGGTTTGCTGCGCCGGCCACATCCACATAAGCCTGTGCCTTCTCATTAGTTCGGTTTTTGTGACCAGACGTATCGGTATTTTTCTGAGTGCGCAGGTCCTTGGCCTCCTGGTGGAGCTCCTGCTTGTTTCTGTCCAAGTTCTGTACTGTGGCCATGAAGCTTTGCTATTTTTTGGCCATAGTCATTAGTATTGTATTGATGATGAACTCCGCGTCCAATGGGCCGTCCGTATCAAGTTCCTCCATTTTTAGCCTGCTGTGCGAATCATTTGGTGGCCCAGAGGCTCTCAGGTAATTCAACGTGGTTTTTTATAGTTGCCTGTAGTAAAATTCTGGTCAGCCCACCTCAGGTGAGGGTGACTGGGTGTCATATAGCCATCATGCCTTGTGTCCATGGCCCCAGCGAATGCGATGACCGGGGTCTTCAGATTTTGTGAAGAGGTTGTTTAGGAGCGACTGCTGTGAGGCAAGTCAAGAAAATCTTTTTCTTTTCCAATGGTGTTGAAGAATGTGGACTTTTTTGTTGTTGAAGAAAATAGGAGGGAAGAAGCATGTATAATAGCTGGGGAGGAACTGCTATATTTATATTTTGCAAGAGTTTCTGCAGCTAGTACATCTAATCTATATACCGACCAAGTACCTCCCAAACAATCACTGAACTAAGGTCTTATCCAGTTAAGGTATGAATACTCCTTGATCGTGAATTTATTTCAGTGATTTTTCTTTAGGCTAAGTTTGACTTCTTCATCCTAAGGATGTCTCAGACTCTGCAATAAAGGCTAACGATCCCCTTCCCGTATAAACTTAGTCTGGATTATGCCACCTCATTGTGAATCCTTCTAGTCATTCCTTTGTCTTGAGGTTATCAGTTTCAATATTAAACATTAGTGACCAAAGGAGAGGCATGACTGCATTGTATTCACAAGAGTCGGTAGGCTTAGTACTGCATCACTCCTCTAACAAACTAGCAAGAATCTCCTCACCGCTACGTTGCCTTAACTCTAGTTTGAGAAGAATGTGTTCTTATATCACTGGAGGTATATGATAGGATAGACTTTATTATCTCATAACTCATCCTCAGCGACGCCTAAGGATTCATTGCCATTACAATCGCAGCGAAAGAAAAATGTAAAGAATGTTTTTCCCCAAGACTCAACCTCATTGGTCAATAACCAATCCTCACCTCTTCAGCCATTCACTTTAAAGACTTTTCATCAATAAATCATCCTACCTTTATTTATTTAGATCACTTGTATCAACTGAGTTCCTTCCCAGAACCCTCTGATGTCTCACAGACATAGTGGCAGGGGGAGGGGTGATTCAAACCCCTTAGACACCCCCTTCAACTTACCATTCCAACCTACCAACCCATCCTAGGATGATGACACACATAGGAGTGAAGGCATTGCCTCCCCAGTTCAGACAGTCCCTGCACTGCCTGCCTCTGCCCGCTTCAGGATAGCAATACCCAACTTTCAGTATGTGGTGTTGAGAACACCAACCTAGGCCTTTTCCTACATACATCCAGACTTGCAGAAGCCTTCCAAGCACACCAGGAACACCTTATAGTGGTTCAAAATCGCCATAGCACAAACATTCAAACCCTGCACAATCAAGTTGCCACCCTTACAGTTAGGCATATGCAATTCTAACAACTACTTCTAGCCCCGATAAACGGCCCAGAAGATTCCTGCGACATGATGTGTAGTTGCTTGCTACCAGCAAGAATTGCGAAATTGATGGCCTGCGAGTGATACTGTATAAGTCGTCGCCGTCTATCCGACCGGAAGCTGTTTGCAGGATATATGAGAGGGGTAAGGAGAACTACTCATGCAACTGGGATTGAGTGAACTATACACTGGCATAAAGTACCTGGATGAACAGAAAAACCCGCAGAACTATATCAAAATATTACGCTTCACTCTGACCAACTACGAATAGTCATAGGTCTGCAAGGAACAGACGAGAGTTGACAAGACGTAGCTGCAAGGTCATCTCGCTAGGCAAATCAAGGAAGCGATAGAGCACTACGCCTACCATCTCCATGTGAAGACAATACAGTCACTCCTCTGTGTTGTCACCAGTCTCTGACGTTGAGACTGATCTTCTCAATAACAGAGGAGCGACAGGTATATTTGTATTTGGGCGGCATATTTTAGACTAAGTTCATATGGCAAAGGCAGCGATAGCTTCCGACTGGCGGAGTCTCGCACACCCTGGGGAAGACATAGTTATATTAGCCAAATGACTTGAAGTGGGAAAAAGTATTCAGGGTCTACGAATTTCACACTCTGATTGATAAGACGAAAGAAAGGCTGTTATTACGGAGGTACCTAACTAGTATTGGTATTAGATGTACTAGCCACGGAAACTGACGCGAGATATTAATATACAAGTTCCTCCCCAGCTATTAGAAAAAACAGCTATGGAGAAGAGATCTTAATAATATAAGAAGTTATTATCTTGACTTTATACTATTAATAGTTTCAACAAACTGAGTATTGAAGACTGCAAGTACAAGACCTTCCAGACATTACTCCATTCTCGAATTCCTTAATGCTTAACCATACTCTACCGAGAACACAGTTGGTTACCTGTAACACTTTATTAATAGTCTCTCAGTTACTGTAACGGGGGCTCCCTGTGGGAAGATGGATCCCAAGGATGCCACCGTACCGAAGCTTTCTTCCTACCCAAAGTGAAGAACAAATACGTAAGAGAGAAAACCTTAACGGTGAAACTTAAAATCAATAAGCCGCAGCTTTACCCAATAAGTTCTCGAGAGGATAGTTGATCGTCTTAGGAGAAGAGGGCTCGCATATACTTAAGTAGAATTATATTGCCAGCTCCTCTCCATCACTCCCAAGGTCACCACCATCACAAGCATGTCCATCTCCTCTGGGCCTGGGGCTAACATTCTACCGAATGTCAGCCGGCTCTGCTAGTTCATTATCCGACGTGAAGTGTTTATGCAGTATCCTGATACAGGCAATCTACTGCAGGAGAAAACTCTTCATATCGCTGTCCTGTTAGTGGCGTACTAACAAGTTACTGATAAGCTAGTCTAATACCGAACTCACTGTCCCATTCTTATTTGTCTATGCAAGTCTCGTAGACAACCATTCAATGGTACCATTACGTTTGACAAGGCTATCGTCTTCTACTGTCTTCGACACGAAAGCTTGGTCTACGGACTCCCATTATGCAACACTTAAGCCATTGGCTTATACAGGCGCTACCCGTAGCCACTGACGATAAGCACCTCAGTCAAGATAAGACTACTATGATCTAGAGCTTGCTAACAACCTCCAGACATCTTACAGTCTTTCGGAGACATACGGGAGTCGGAGGTCAAGCACTTAACCGGTAGCCTCCTGGGCTTCCGGTATACCTTACATACGTACCAGTGTAGGCTTATTAGGATCAGTGGTGTATGCACATGAGAATTACTTCTCGTGTAACCATTCGGTCGCCCCATGCCCTCTCATATATCCTGCGAACAGCATGGTGTCGGAAGGACGGCGACAACGTATCCAGTATTACACCGCCATCTTCAATCATAGGCCTTTACTAGTAAACCAGCAACGTCCCTTTAGTTGGCCCATGACGCATTGTCTGTACATCGGGGCCAGAGGGGGGTGTTGGACTCAGATTTCTCAATGTTGGCCAAAGGCAACATTTTCTTCTGTTCATAGCCCAACAACGGATTACGGGATTTAGCCCAAATTCGAACCTCCTATATAACCTTGTGTAACAAACAATCCTATGACTTTTCCCGAAACTTCGCGTAACCTTTTATGCTCAAGGTAGGGTAACTCCTATCCAAAAGTAGCTCAACCTCTTTGCCAAGGTAGGGTAACTATACTCCCTAAGGTAGGGTAACTATCTGCCTTAGGTAGGGTAACTCGCTAGTACTCTCGGGGACCTTCCGAACTCCCAGCGTAGACTTTCCATACCTACCCGGTACACCGTTTCTCGTTCGCAGTCTGTGCATTACCATTTGCTTAGTCCACCTGGTAACCGTTTGATGGAGTTACTTGACTAGCCTTACCGTAACCCTTCCCGGCTCCGGCATCTGATAAGACTAAGTCTACTGTAAGATCCAGCAGGGTCGTTACAGTTACTGAGGCATAATCGACACAAACTGTATGAATTGATCTTGACCACCCGTGCTATTATTTTTCGCTACTATTTGTTCTTTGTTCTAGGGAACAAGCCGTCTACAAAAGAACTACCAGAACCATTTGCGGGGTACTTGACAACCCCTAAAGACAAGGCTGAAGACAACAATTTCAAACCTGGTACAGAAGGCCTTGTTATGCTAGCTTGCACTATCGAACCTAGAGTAGGCACACGCCGACACCCAAAATGCAAAAACATGGACCAACAGACAAAATATTGCACAACGCACTCCTGAAACAAACGTCTCTGGAAACACCCTTGCAGTGAAACAGTTCTAACCATTGCCGACCAAGTTACCCCAACCCCGCAGGCCAAGAAAGCCCTGCATAGTTGGTAAGAAAGGCATTGTGGAGATAATATGACATCACATACAACCGATATGCCAAAGTATTGAGGACCGAGGAATAAATCCTTTCACAGTTAAGGTCCTATGCGATCAAACTGTTAAGCATGGTTAGATAACCAAGTGATGTCTAATCCACTACAAGTTTGAGGACCCAAACCCAAACTCCAAGACCTACGCTGATATAGCATTAAGGTTAATGGGTAAAGACGAACCCATGGGAGAGGGGATAGACGAATAGGTAGTTAACCAAGTTTCAACTACAACTTCAGAACAACAATTTGTCCTTGTAAGCTGTGTTCCAAGACGAAGTAGAACAACAGTAGTATGGCCTCCTACAAGAGTTGATAAAAGGAGATCACAATCCAAGATCAGGGGATTACAAGTGCTACAACCAATGCCAGGAGGACAAACTAGACAATTGCTCGGATTTAGTAAAAGATATTGTACTCCACTCCTAAGATCTTAAGACAAGACCTGATGAACGGCACAGGATTTCCTAACAGAGCTCGACTCTGTAATAGGGCGTATTGACCGAAGGTCAAAGAAGATGCAAGACCAGCAACATATTGCCTTTAAAACTCTGTCAAACTCTCAACAATGCTTAGTGGAAGACCTAGAAAACTTTAGGACAATAGTAAAGAAAGGAGAAGAACTAGTGGACGAAGAACTAGAGAATATCCAGAAAGATCGCTATGGTCATCGCGGCACTTGGCACTGCATCAGACCGGGCAGAATTATGGACGATAGTGGAAGAAGAAAAGTTCGTCGACAACAGGAAGAATAGCAAGAAGTCCGTCAACAATTACATACTAACATTAGAACAGCTAACACACTATCTGTCGCTCAGGACCTTTTATTAGGAGAAGAAGTTAATACCTTGCAGTCATATCGTGATGAATTAGCACGAGAATTAGCAGCACGAAAAATTGCGACTGAAGATATAGAAGAATGAATAGTAAGAGATCATCAGGTAAACAGAGAATTCGAAGCTAACAAGGATGCAGAGATCCGTGAATTGAAAGAGCTATAGGAGATCTTATCAGCTATGATTAACCGACCACGGGCAGAACTCAAAGGAGGAGGAAGAGATCGACCTCAAAGGTGTGAACTGGAAGAAAGCCAAACTCCTCAAGAAAACAGGAAAACGAAGGGAATGGACCATGAGATACAGGAAACAGAAGCAGGACACAGTAGTGATAGGAATGGACTACCAGAAGGACCGAGAAATACCCCAGGACATCCTGATGATGACGATGACGACTGTTCATCAAGTAGCTTCTCAGATGAAGAAAGCTACAATGACCCTCATGAGGACCGAGAAAAATGGCCGCAAAGACGGCAGTGATTTAGGCAAGGATTAACACCTGAACAATACTTGGACTTCAAACAAATGCAGCTAGTTATAGACACAGTAAGTAAAGGAATAGCTGGTAAAAAAGAAAAAGAGAGGATATACCATCGCAATTATTTGAGGCAAAGGACTACGAGAATGTGAAGACATGGTTACTCCAATATAAAGATTATTTCCGATGAAACCCTCAACATTGGGAAAAATACCTGCATAGGATACTATATACAATTAGTCAAACTAAAGTAGAAAATCTTGCACACTTCATAAATTGGTATTGATACTCAAGGAGAGTTGAATTTGGCCATAAGTGGTTAGAAGGGCTTATTCTTTGGCAATGTTTCTGTTCATAAATAACAAACCGATATGCCAGTACCGCAGAAGACCGTGAGGTACCACTGGATATGGATAACATTAAATAAGAAGGAAAATCTCAAATCGCTTACTAAAAATGGAGAACTTTAATATTAGGGTACAATTAGCTGGTATTGTGTGGCAAAAAAAGTTAGAAGACAAGGTACCATTACTAATACTAGAAAGACTGTCCTGAAAAACATATGACCTTGACAAAGAATAGTTGGCAGCATTGAAAGAATATGGGGAATGTGATGAAGAATGGAAACTAGATCAACGGGTCTCTCCCAGAAAGCAGTCAAGCCAAGTTAAGTAAACTAAACTGAAGGACCACAATGAAATGAAGGCTGGACACAAACCTACCAAAAAATACAAACGGTACACCAAAGCAGAATGAGCAGCATCTGAGGCTACAAAATAAGAAGATGGGATCTCCATGTTGAATAAAGCTGATAAGGCAGAAGAACCCACAAATTGAGAAAGAATGTACAACCAAATTCCTGAAAACTCTATCAAGGCCAGAAAACGGGATATGGGATATACACAATGCGGCTTAATCAAAGATAAATAGAAAACTTGATGGAAGGAGGTACAAGTAAAAGCGATTTAAGAGGCTCCTTGGAAGGGTTCACAAAACAAGGACTGAAATGACTATCAACAAAGTAAAGGTCGTCAGGAGGTAAATCTGGTGGATAGGAACCAACAATCCCCTCCAAAGGCACAGATTACGAGAGTAGCAAGACCCACAAGAGTATGAGAAAACATTTCTGATCCTGAAATGTAGGGTTAAGGAAAATTAGCACCAGCAGCGATGACGATCGGGTATTGTATATGTTGAGTGCTTAACATACTCGCATGTCTATAGGAATCGAAGAATTGATGCAAGGAAAACCTCTCCCACCAACAGGTGGTAAGGACCCCAGAAACATCAACCAGGGAAAATAAATGTTGCTAGTCGTACAAGTGTTCTGGAAACTCAAAGATCTCGGATAAAGACCAACTTATGACTAAAAGCAAAGTCGGATGAGGTCATAATAGGGAGAGTCGGTATGGGTGAGCAAACAACTTTCCAATAGACAGCGCGGCAATATTTCCTCCAATTACCAGTCATGGAACCAGGTGCGAAGCAAAAAGTCTCTTGACCTGCGATAGAGTACAAGTTCCCACGAATTGATACGACAGTACTAACGTATGGATTCTGTAACAGATGTATTCTCATGAAATCAGGATGAAGAATAAACAGGGGAAGGATACAACATGGTAATCAGTCAGTCCTGTGCCCCTGATAACAATACTATGTACTTATCTGGACGATCATGGATACGCTCCAGACAGGACCTGCAGGTTGCCAAGGCAGGATGTGAGGGAACCCTTCGGCAAGGGATAAAGACCTCTAGTAGTAGGATACCTGGTGACCTAAAAAACTGAAATTGTGGATGAAGAAAAAGGACCGGCAACGTAGGAACTGATCACTCTTTCCTCAAGTGGTTGTGAAACAGCAAGACACCAGGTTAAAAATCCCTTTAGAAAGAAAATGCCAATGCAATCAAGTTTTACTAAGGAGATATAATTGACCTATACTATGCAGGCATGGTCTTAAAAATCCACAACATGTCACAAAATTGAAAAGCCAATCCCTTCGTGAGGTAAGAAAAAAGGGAAAAACACCTTGACCAGAAAGATAGGAATGCCTAGAAGGCAAAGCGCATGTTGGGATGGAAGATAAAAGGATCCAGGTTCACGTGTTATCACATTCGGGGTCTAATATCCCCCCGATCAACCCTTGCCTTGTAGGTAAATATAATATTGGCAACAAAACGAGTGTGACAGGTAACCAACTCAGAGCATAGTCGAGTATGGTTAAGAGTTGAGGTATTCAATAACGGAGGATTGTCAAGCAGACCTTGTAATTTTGATCGCAAATATGCGGTTCGCTAAAACTACTAAGAGTATGAAGTGTAGATAATAAGTTATTTTGTTAACAAGATTTCTTCTCCATTACTGTCTTTCTAAATGGCTGGGGAGGAACTGTTATAATTATATCCAGCCTGAGTTTCTGCAGCCAGTACAGCTAATACTGATACTAAGTTAGTACTTCCACAGTAACTACTCGTCATTCATCTTATCAATCCAAGAGCGACGCAAGTATACCATGAATACTTTCTCAGCTTCTGGTCAGTTGGCTGTTACAAATTAGTCTTCCTGGGCATGTGCAAGACTCTCCCCGTTAAAAGCTATCGATCCCTTTGCCATATGAACTTAGTCTGAAATATGCCACCCAAATACGAACATACCAGTTCTTCCTGTATTATTGAGATGATCAGTTTCAATATCAGATGCTGATGACAACACGGAGATATGACTGCATTATCTTTACGTAGAGTGGGTAGGCTTAGTGCTACAATGCTTCTTTGATTTGCCTAGCAAGATAACCTTGCTGCTATGTCTTCTTAACACCCGTCCATTCTGGCAGACCAGTAACTATTCGTAGTTGGTCGATGTGAAGCGTACTTTTATCTTCCAATTTGTTCTAAAGGTTTTACTATTCATCCAGGTACTTTATGTATGCTATACTGGATTCCAGTTGAATGAGCAGTGCAGACACAACCCCTCTCATATATCCTGCGAACATCTTTTGGTTGGACAGGCGGTGACTGCGTATACAGCGTTACTGGGGGCCTTCAATTTCGCGATTTTCGCTGTTTACAAGCAACTACACATTGTGCTACAGACAACATCCGGTCCCTTTATCTGGGCCAGTGGGGGGTGTTGGAATTCTATATGCTAAACACTTTCCTACTCTTCTTCCCAGTTGTTATGCGATCTAGCAGTTATTTTCTACTAATACTTGTATCCAACGGATCTAACTTTTATCCCATTTCTTTGTAGTAAAAAAATGATGCACATTTTGGTGGTCCATCTAGACCATATGTTGCGGGAAACCAACTAAGAGCTCTGTAGAGTATGGTAAACTGTTTGAACATTCGATAATGGTGTAGTGTCAGGAAGCCTTCCCAATAATATTCGCTAATAGTCGGTTCGCGAAAACTACTAAGAGTATGAAGTGTAGGTAATAACTTGTTATATTGATAAGAGCTCTTCTCCATTCCTGTCTCTCTAATAGCTGGGAAGGAACTCTTATATTTATATCCCGCATTAGTTTCCGCAGCCAATACATCTAATTCCTATACTAACTAGGTACCTCCATGACATTGCGCAACTAATATCTTATCTACCTGAGTGTAAACACTTGTAGAGCCTGAATATTTTCTGGCTTCCGGTCATTCAGCTTTATTTTAACTTCGTCTTCCTGAGGGTGTGCAAGACTCTGCCAGTCAGAAGTTAATGATGCTTCTGCCATATGAACTTAGTCTGAGTATGCTGCCCAAATGCGAACATCACAGTCGTTCCTCTGTTATTGAGATAATCAGACGCATTATCAGACAATGGTGACAACACAGAGGCATGATTGCATAGTCTTCTCGTGGAGTTAGTAGACTTAGTGGTCGATCGCTTCTTTGATTTGCCTAGCAAGAATGGGCTTGTAGCTACGTCTTCTTTACTCTCCTACATTCTTGCAGACCTATGACTATTCGTAGTCGGTCAAAATGAAACATTACTATTTTCTGATTCGGTCGGCTCTTCTGCACACCTGGATATCATTGCATCATATACTAGATTCCAGTTGTATGAACGGTGCATACTACCCCTCTTATGTATCCTGTGAACAGCTTCCGGTCGGACAGACGGCGACGACGTATACAGTGTTACAGGGAAGCTGCCGAATCCTTGATTTTTGCTGGTAACTAGCAACTTTACATCACCCTGTAGGAGAAATCTGGGTCCTCCATCGGGGTCAGAGGGGTGTGTTGGAGTTCCACATGCCTGAAACGAGCTCCCTCCTCCCAAAGCTCATCACGAGTCTTTCCTTTTCTTGATTTTTATTCCTTCTAGAACTAATTATTGTAGGGTAAAAAACCTTCCGCGTTTGCTTGGCCACGGCAGGAAAATCTTTCACACTATTCTACCTCTGCCCTACTTGACATTTCTGGGTTTTTCCCTGTGGAAACTCTCCACGACCTCTTGAGCATGTTCCATGCTCTCTGGTGGCTTCCTGATGTTCTCATCCTCCGAACTACCTTTCCATTTCACAAAATATCATATTTCCCGCACTTGTACATTACGTCCGGAAACTCTTCTAGAGTACGAGATTATTTCGCTCTTCACTATTTTTCCAATCTCCCATTCCAAGTCTCCTTCAATCTCCTCAGGTGCTGGTGGGGGTTGTTCTCTTCCAGTATGAATTGATGCTTGGTAAGGTTCCAGTAACAATACATGGAATACTGGATGAATATGCCTGCGGGCAGAAATACTTAATTTGTACGACAAACGTCTCCTTTGTTCTAGAACTTTGAATCATCCATAAAGTTTAGGGCTTAGCATTGTGGATGGTCGGTTGGAGCGGATGTTTTTTGCATTGAACATCAACTCGTCGCCTATTCTTATGCCTGCTTGTTCTATTGCCCTTTTGTCCCAGTAGTTCCTCATAGCTTCCCTGGTATGTTCCAACGTTTCTGCAGCTTTTTGATAAATTGTGTTCATCCAATGTGCGAATATCGTAGCTCCTGGATATTGAGCTTCCCTTTCTTTCATCCACTCAGTTTGTAGGCGTAACCCAAAATTCGTGACAAATGGTGACATTTTGTGAGCGTTGGTGGCTCAGTTGCTGTATGCATGTTCTGCTAGAGGGAACAGTTAATAACAGTCATCCTCATCGTAACGAATAAAATTCCGGAGGTAACCTTTCAGCACTTGGGTTGTCCTCTCGGTTTGTCCATTGGTTTACGGGTGGTATGCCAGGACATTTTCCGCTTTATTGCCAATAGCCTGCAAAATGAGTCCCTGAATTCTCAGGAAAACTTTGCGTCCATATCCGGTACAATATCTGTTGGCCACCCATGCAGTTTCCATACTTCCTGTATAAAAACCCTTGCCACATCTTCCGCAGTTGCATTTTCCCTTAGGCCGATGAAATGTCCCATTTTAGCGAATCGGTCCACGATAACTATAATTTGTATGTGTCCTTGTGACTCTGGTAGATTGGTGATGAAGTCAGTAGAGATCAACGCCCATGCCGCATATGGGACTTGCAATGGTTGTAACAGCCCTGTTAGGCATATGAGATCCTAACACACCCCACTGGCCCCGATAAAGGACCCGGACATCACCAACACCTCGTTTTAAAGTTGCTATTACCAGCAAGAATGGCGGAATTGGCAGCTTCCCCATAACACCACATACATCGTTGCCGTCCATCTGACCGGAAGCTGTTTACAGGATATATGAGAGTGGTAGTGTGCACTGCTCATACAACTGGAATCCAGTATATGATGCATACGATATCTGGGCGAGCAGAAAAACCTACCAAAAGAGAATTGAGTAACGCTTCACGTGGGCCGGCTAGGAACAGTCATTGGTCTGCAAAAGGAAACGGACGAGAGTAGAGGAGATCTAGCTGCAAGGTCATCTTGCTAGGCAAATCAACTCAGCGATGGAGTACTAAGCCTACCAACTCTACAAAAAAGATAATGCAGTCATGTCTCTGTGTTGTCACCGTCGTCTAATATTGAGACTGATCACTTCAGTAACAGAGGAGTGACTGGTATGTTGGCATTTGGGCTGCATATTCGGACTAGTTCATATAGCAAAGGCATCGCTAACTCCAACTGGCGGAGTCTCTCACAACCTCAAGAAGACGAAGTTATAATAGCCGAATGACTATAAGAGGGGAAGTATTCATGGTCTACGAGTGTTTGCACTCAGGATTGATAAGTCAAAGGACTAGTAGTTGTTGCGGAGGTGCTTAGTTAGCATAGGTAATAGATGTACAGGCCGTAGAAACCCACGCGGAATATGAATATAAGAGTTTCTCCCCAGCTACTAGACAGCAGCAATGGAGAAGAGATCTGATCAATAAAACAAGTTATTATCTGCGCTTTATATTCTTACTTGTTATAGCGAACCGAGTATTAGCAAATACTATTACGAAGCCTCCCTGATATCACTCCATTATCGAACACCCTAAACGCTTAACCATACCATAATCAGCTCTGAGTTGGTTACCAGTAATACTAGATTGATAGTCTCTCTGTCACTGAGGCACGACCGACACAAACAGGATCAAATGATCTGGACAATACTTGCTATTACCCTTCGTTACTATTTTTCCTTTATCTTAGGGAACACGCCGGCCACACAAACATTACCTAAACTGCTTCCAGGGCATTTAACGACCACTAGGGACAAGAACTAGTACCACGATTTCGAGCCAGATACGCAGGGTAACATTCCGCCAGCTTGCAATAGCGAAAACCCCATAGTCAAGCTCAAGACCAAACGGTATCAAAACGAACATATCTGTAGAATTCCTCAAGGACAATTTGTTCTAAGTTACAGTAATAACCCATCCCAGTTGGCCAAAAGAGCCCCTCGTGGTTGGTACCAGAGAACTTTGTGGAAAGATTACAGTTTCATATGCGACGGATACGTCAAAGTATCAGGGACCGTGGAATAGACTCTTCTACAGTTAAAATTCTACGCGACACAACAGTCAAAAATGGTGGGACAAGCGAAAAAGTTCTACTTAACCGCGAAATAGACAAATCGACCTCAAACTCCAAAAACTACGCAGATATAGCACAAAGGTTAACCGGAGAAGACGAAACAATAGAAGAAGGCTTGGATGACGAAGGAGTTTACCAAGTCTCAACCACAACTTCAGAACAACAATTTGTTCCTGGAAGGTATGTCCCTAGCCAAAACAGAACAACAGTGGTACGACCACCTTCAAGGGTTGATAAATGACGGTCACAACACAAAATGAGGGGATTGATACAACCAACCCCTGAAGGACTAACGAAGCTTTCACTTGGTTTCTTGGAAAGATATTCTACTCCTCTTCTAGGACCTCAGCAAAACACTCGCCGGACTGCACGTAATTTCTTAAGCTAGCTCGACTCTGTAATAGGACCAAGTGACCGGATGGCACAAGAAACACATGACTGCCAATATATCGCCTTCAATGCTCTGTCCAACTACCAACAACGATTAGTGGGAGATCTTGAACGCGTTAGGACAAGAGTAAAAGAAGGAGAAGGACTAGTTGATGAAGAACTAGAAAATATTCAGACCGCCCTCGCTACGGTTACATCGGCACTTAGTAACGCATGGAACCAGGCGGAATTAAGAAGAATCGCAGAAGAAGGTAGAGTTCGTCAACAACAAGAGCAGCAACAGGAAGTGAGCCAGCAATTACATACCAATAGAGGGACAACTGATGCACAATCCCACGGTCGTGATCTCTTATTGGAGAAGGAAGTTAATACCTTACAATCACATCTTGATGAATTGGTAAGAGAATTAGCGACACAAAAGGAAGAAAATGAGCAGGTAAGAGCACAAATAGAAAGAAACCAACAAGTCAACAGAGAATTTAAGGCCCACAAGGATGCACAAATCCGCAAATCAATGGAACAATTGGAAACCTAGACAGCTCAGGTCAACCAACGGGCAGCAAATACGCAAGGAGGAGATTGGGATCCTGCTCAAGTGCCTGCGTCAAAAGAAAGTCAAAACTCACAGGAAAATCTGGAAAGGAAAGGAAAGATTCCTGGGAGGCAAGAAACAGCCACCGGGCCTAGCGGTGACGGAAAAGGACCACTGGAAGGTCGAAGTGACAGACCTGGACACCCCAACCATGATGATGACGACGAAGATAGTAGTTCGTCAAGTAGTTCTTCAAACGATGAAAGCTGCAGCGATCCTGATGAAGAGGGGCAAATGTGGGAACACAAACAGCGCCGGGCCCGTCATGTAATGAGGCCAAAAGAAGACCTAGATTATGAAAGAATGCAACTGTTTATAGATGAAGTAAGCAAGGCACTGGCTGGTGTGAAAAAGAAGGACACTACACAACCGCAAATATTCAAAGCGAAAGACTACCACAACCTGAAAACATGGCTACTCCAATGCGAAGATTGTTTTTGACGAAACCCACAACATTGGGAAAACCACATGCATAAGATACTAAATGCAATTAGTCGGACCAAAGAGGAGAATCTTGCACACTTTACAAATTGGTACAGATACGCCATGACAGGCGAATCAGGCCATAGAAAGATAGACGGGCTAATTCTTTGGTAACGTTTCGGTCAAGAAATAGCAAATCGATACGCCAGCACCACACAAGACCTTTAGGCACTACGAGATATGGATAGGGTAAAATACCAGAGAAATATTTCCACGCTTATATTAAAAATGGAAAACCTTAACATCAAGGTACAATTAACCGGTATCGCATGGCGAAAGAAGCCGGACGATAAAGTATTATTACTGATACTGGAAAGGCGATCCTGGGGAAAATACGATCTTGATACGGAATGGCTAGAAGAATTGAGGGAATGTGGGGAATGTTACGAGGAGTGGAAATTCGATCAAAGAATTTCTACTGGAGAAAACCATGTCAAGACGACAAAGCGGAAAGACCGCGAGGATGGGAAAGAAGGACCAAAATCTACCAAAAAACGCAAGCAATATACGAAAGCGGAACAAGCTGCATATAAAGCGGCCAAACAGGAGGGTAGGACCTTGACATCAAATAACGTCGATAAGGCAAAAAAACCTTCTGAATGAGAAGAGAAGCACCAAGACATCCCCCAAAGCCTCATTGACGCCTGAAAGCGAGATATGGGTTGTACACGATGTGGTCTATGAAACTAGAAATGAAAAACATGTTGGAGAGATGAGGTAGTAGCTGCAATCCATCGAGCTCCTTGGAAGAGTACTTACAAGGAAGATCGAAATGATCACCAACGTAATTTAGGACATCCGCAAGTAAACCTAGTTAATGGGAACCAGCCACCTCTTCCTCAGGTACAAGTTGCAAGAATAGCAAGACCCACACGAATTTGGGAAAATTTTTCAGATCATGATATAAAGAATTAATGGAATACAGCACCTACAGCGACAGAGATCGGGTATTCTATATGTCTGGCGCTAGATAGGCACGCGCGACTATAGCAATCGAAGAAATGGTGCGCAGAAAACCTTTCCCACCTGCTGGTAGTAAGGGCACCCGACACATCAACCGAGGATAGTATCTGATGGTAGTCAGACATGTGCTCCAGAAACTTAAAGGTCTCCGATAAGGGCTAACTTGAAATCAAAATGAAGTCCAATGAAATCATACTAGGAAGAGTCAGTAGGGGGCGAGAGAGATGACCCTTGAGAGTGACGAGGCATACTTTGCTCAGGAGCTTTTATTTTTGCGGGCCAATACCGGATTCACTAGAGACAAGGCTCTAGACCCGCTTCTCAAGATACAGTCGCTTTCGAATTGATTGGCAGGTACCGATATATGAATTCTGTGACAAATATGGTTTCATGACATGAGGGTGGAGAACAATGGTGGGAAGGATAGAACATCGCAGTCGGCCAGCCTCATGAACCAGATGGTAATACTATGTACCTATCTGCACGATTGTGGATATCCCCCAGAAAGGACCTGCAGTTTGTAAAAGCAGGATGTGAGGGAACACTTCGGCAAGGGGCAAAATCTGTGAGTAGTGGGCTGCCTGATGACCTAAAATATGAAATCGTGGATGGAGAAAAGGGCACGCAACCCAAGAACTGCCCACTCTCTACTCGAGTTTTGGTGAAACGCCAAAAGAATAGGTCTAATTGTCCCATTAAGAAAGCACTAACAGAATTAGTTTGGCTGAGGAGGTCTAATTGACCAAAAACTATGCGGGCATGGTCTCAAACATCCACAAAATGTCACAAAAATGGAAAGCCGACCAATTCGTTGTGGTAAGGAAAAGGGCAAGTATACCTCGACCTCAAAGTTACAATTACCTATAAGGCACCGCATACATCCAAAAGGAAGGGAAAAGGATCCAGGTTTCTGTGTTATTAGATTCTGGAAGCAGCATCTTCCTGATGAATGATCGTCTCATACAAGAATATAATATACCCTACAGAACGAGACAAAATCCTACCGAAATTATAGGATTTGATGGTTCCACTACCACAAGTGGCGGAAAGCACTTTACTTGTCCACTCTTGTTGGAGATCGGAACAAACTCAGACCAATCAGAATGTTCTTGCGAAATTGCGAATGCAGGAAATTACGACCTTATCATCCCATTTTGGTGGCGCAAGGATTACCACCTGACAAATATCGGAAATCCAGGAGAATGGTGTTACCCAGAAAACTCATCTTTGCATCACGTAGTGGATGAAGGACTAGGGGATATAGGGGAATATGATGAGACAGTAGTTTTCGACAAATGGGCCCGGGCTATTGGACACATACAAGGTAAGGACGAGCTGGTTGAAACAATATTACACAAAATCCCAGAACGCTACCACGAGGATGTCAAACTATTTGAGGATGAGGTTGCAACGCAAATGCCTCCACAAAGAAAGTGGAATCACGTGAGTAGGATCAAGGAAGGAGAAGAGCCTCCTTGGGATCCAATTTATCCGCTATCAGCAATGGCTCTAAAGGAACTCCGCAAGTACTTGAATGAAATGCTACTGCAAGGAAAAATTCGACCAAGTCAATCACCTCCCAGCACAACAATCCTTTTCGTACCAAAAGCAGATGGTAAATGGCCACTGGTAGTCGACTACCGAGGATTGAACTCTGTCACCATCGCTGATATATGCCCCATACCTATCTTGAGGGAACTCAGGGACCGTGTGGAAGAATGACAAATTTTTACAAAAATTGACCTCAAAAAAGGTTATTACTTGGTACGGATGGCAGAAGGCGATGAATGGAAAACCGTCTTTCGATGCCGTTATGGGCATTATGAGTACATGGTAATACCTTTTGGGTTAATAAATGCGCCCACTACATTTCAATCAATGATGCACGAGGTACAGTCGTGTTCGGAAAATATTTATACACCTGCGCAGCAACGGTACAATACCACTCCACCCTCCCCTCATCACCCACTATGGCCCCACCAAACACCCGAAGAGAAAAAGAAGACCTAAATCAGCAAATCTATGCCTTACATATGCATACTAGCATGGGTTATGGCAAAATAGCTGAAGCTGTTGGGGTTGGAAAGTCTACTGTTCAAAATGTAGTCACCAGAGCAAAATCAAGAGGGGGAAACACCCACTATGCCACCAAGAAAGGCCGCCCTACCAAGATCACAGACTCCAAAAGAAAAATAGGAGAGGCTATTATCGATGCCGAGCCTTATTTAGCATTACGCGATATCACCCAAAAAGCGAATATTGGTCTTGGCAGAACCACTATAGATAATATCATATCAGAAGGGGGTTTTAAGCTTCTGATTCCAAGGAAAAAGCCTTTTTGGAGAAAAGGATAAAAAGAGAAGAGAAAGGAGTTTGCTAGGAGAAGGAGGAATTGGAGGGGAATATGGAATTGGGTTGTTTTTGTTGATGAGGCTACTATTATCTATGATCCAAATCCTGCAGGCAGGAAGGTCAGGATAAGAGCTGGTGAAGAGTTGGAAGAAAAGAACTTAAAGCCTTGCTTCAAGTCTGGGAGGACTAGTATTGGGGTCTATGCTGCAATCATGAAGGTTGGCAGGACTGAGGTAATTCTGGTGAGAAAGAGGGGGGAGGAGGAAAGAACCAGCAAAAGAGACAGACTTGGCCTCAATTCCCACCAATATGCAACTGAAATTCACCAGCCATACCTTATCCCCTTTATAGAAGGTCTGGATAGACCTTCTGACAACTTCTACCTAGCTGCAGACAATGCCTCCTGGCATTGAAGTGAGGAAAATTGAAAATTGGAGGAGGAGTGTGGTTACAAAAAACTCCCTTGGCCACCCAACTCACCAGATCTCAATCCAATTGAGAATACCTAGGCTCTGCTCAAAAGAGCCCTCACCAGACGATTCTCCATGAGAGAAGGCCCCATAGTGCTGCTGAATTGTTTGAGGCAGCAAAGGAGGAGTGTGATTTAATTCCACAAGGGACATTGGATGCTTGGATAGAGAGGATGCCTGGGAGAATGCGGGCTGTATTGGATGCAGATGGAGGTCACACAGAATGGTAGTAGAATTTTTTTGAAGCTTATGATATCTACTTTCATCTATTTCTTAATTGAATTTATATCTTTTATTTTTTTGTTGTTGAATTGGTTGATCGTGGTTGTTCTGGTTGCCGTGCGGGGTATACATATTTTCCGGACACGACTGTACTACGCGAGCTTCTGGACTAAGGAGCTGTCGTCTACCTGGACGATATCCCAATTTACACGGAAAATGCAGAGGATCATATCCAACTGGTTAAAAAGGTCTTGCAAAAACTAAAAGAAAACCAACTAACAATCAAGGTAGAAAAATTCATATTTCACGTCCGAGAAGTCGAATTCCTCGGTTACATTATTAACACCAAGGGAGTGGAAATGAGGAAAAGGAAAGTTGAGTTCATGAAAGAATGGAAGGCACTGAGCTCCGTAAAGGAAGTCTAAATCTTTATCGGATTTGCGAATTTTTATCGTCTATTTATTCACAAACTTTCCACCATATGTAAACCAATTATGGAAACATAAAAAGGTGACTCTACAAAATTCTATTTGGGTCGAGAACAAACTGAGGCTTTCAAAATTTTAAAAGAAAAATGTGTTACGGCGCTCACATTGTGTCATTTCGATCCTGGATTGGACACCATAGTCAAAACCGATGCTAGCGATTTTGCTCTTGGTTTTGTCCTGTCCCAGTTCCAAGAAACGAAGTTACATCCAGTAGCATTTCACTCACAAAAACTGAATTCGGAAGAACAGAACTACGAAATTCATGATAAGGAATTATTAGCGATAATGGAGCCATTCAAGGAATGAAGACATTTTCATTTGGGAGCCAAGAAACCAGTTACAGTTTACATGAACAACCAAAACCTGCAACATTTCCTCACCACCAAGAAATAGAACGGATGACAGATCTGTTGGGCAAAAGCTTTGGCCGAATACAACTTTGAAATCATTTACCTACCAGGTACAAGAGGAGGAATACCTGACCCCTTAAGTAGACGGCCAGAGTACCGTCTAGAGGAGGGAGCTGCGCATAGCAAACAGTCAGTTTTGAAACCTGAACATTTGCAAATACTTTTGACTTACGCTGAGGAGGACGAAGACGAAGAAATAAAAATGGAGGAGGACTCAACAACACTGCACAACTTACGAATCAAAAAACCGAGCAAAGAAGCGACATTGCTGACCAAAGGATCAAGAATGGCTGCCGGTCACCACCTTTACGCATTAAACGAAGCCTTACTCCCAGCAAAAAGACAGTCTCTAGTGGACACAGGTATTACGGTCAGCGTACCAAACGGAACTTACAGAAGAATCGCTCCTCTCAGTGGACTTGCAAGCAAAAAGGGAGTCGAGGTCGGAGCTGGAGTTATTGATACAGACTACATAGGAGAACTTAAGATACTCCTACGAAACAAAAGCTTCGAAAACTACCATGTACGACAAGGAGACCACATTGCGCAACCAATTGTGACGCAAATTGATAACTCAGAAATTATGGAAGTCAATGAGTTGGATCAGATGGAATGCACTAGCCAAGGGTTCGGAAGCACTGATCATATTCCAACGCGAATTTTCACAGGAGAAACACCTATTCCTACGAGAAGCATACTTCAAGCAGACAATGGAAGTAATAAATATTATGACCAGTCTGACGAACAAAACAATCCTCATCAACGACAGAAAACTGTCTTAATGTCTAACTCGTCTCTTGCACACTTAGAAATGACGACATTTCCTACCGAATTCCTTAACCAAGTCTTAGTTGCGACAGAGTAAGACATGGAATGGATGGAGCGACAAAAAGAGTTAAAAACATTGGAAGACGACGGAAAGACGCTACTAAAACAATGGAAACTGAAGGACGAATTTCTTTATTATAAGAAATGTCTCCATGTGCCCAAAAACCGGGAATTGCGAACAAGAATCGCAGCAGGCTGCCATGATTCTAAGGTGGCAGGACATTTTGGTCAAGAAAAGACCCGGGAAATAATCACGCGAGATTTTGACTGGAAAGGCTGGGCCCAATGGGTAAACGACTACGTACGGTTATGCGATAAATGTCAATATAATCAATCCCCACGACATGCCAGGTATGGGTTGAAACAACCATTACAAGTCCCTTACGCTGCATGGGCATCAATTGCTACAGACTTTATTACCCATCTTCCAGAATCCGAATTGCACACTCAAATAATGGTTGTAGTAGTCCAATTCACTAAAAAGGCTCATTTCGTCAGCTTAGATCCAAATGCGACCGCCGTGGATGTGGCAAAGGCTTTCGTACAGGAAGTATGGAAACTACATGAGCTGCCAACAGAGATAATATCCGACATGGATGCAAAGTTTTCGGGAGAGTTTTGGGAGTCATTAGGCAAGCTATTGGGAATAAAGCGGGAAATGTCTACAGTATTCCACCTGTAAATGGACAGACAAAGCGAGATGACCAACCAAGTACTGGAAGGGTACCTGCGAAACTTTGTCAACTACAATCAGGACCACTGGTATCATCTACTCCATTTAGTGGAACATGTGTATAACAACATATCTACCAACGCCTACAAAATGTCAACATTTATCGCAAACTATGGGTTCCACACACAAACTGAATGAATAAAGGAACAACAAGCTCAAAATCCAGCTGCTACAATATGTGCACATTGGATGAAAACGATATACCAAAAAGTGGCCTAGAGGTTGGAACATACCAGAGAGGCCATGAAGAAGTACTATGACAGAAAGGCAATGGAACAGCCCAATATAAAAATCAGCGACAAGGTGATATTGAATGCAAAAAACATCTGCTCCAAACGACCATCAAAAAAGCAAAGTCTTAAGATCCATGGGCCATTTGAAGTCCTAGAGAAAAGAGGACACTTGTCATACACACTTAGTATTTCTGATTGCTGGCGCATTCACCCGGTATTTCACGTATCACTATTGGAACCATATCAAACATCCATTCATGCGGAATGAGAACAGCCCCCAAGAGTCCCCGAAGAGATCGATGGAGATTGGGAAAGGGTAGTGGAAAAAATAATGAAGAGCGAAATAATTTCTTACACTAGAATGGTTCGCGGACGTAATGTACGGATGAATGACCTACGGTATTTTATAAAGTAAAATGGTTGTTCAGAGGACGAGAACACCTGGGAACCACCTGAAAGCACAGAACAAACTCAGGAATTGGTGGAGAGTTTTCATAGAGACCACATGGAAATGCCAGGCAGGGCAGAGGTAAAATAGTTAGAAAGGTTTTCCTACCGTGGCCAAGCAAATGCGGGAGGTTTTTTACCCAATGGTACTGAGTTCTAGAAAGATTAGGAAAATTAGAATAAGGAAACACATGAGACGAACTTGCGGGAGAGGGAGCTCGTGTTAGGTATATGAGATCCAAACACCCCCCTTTGGCCACGATAAAGGACCCGCATGTCACCCGTACCACAGTATAAAGCTGCTAGGTACCAGGAAAAATCGCGGAATTGGCAGCTTTCCCATAACACCCTATACGACATCACCATACGTCCGACCAGAGGCTGTTCACAGAATATATGAGAGTGGTACTGTGTACGGCTCATACAACTACAATCCAGTATATGATACATATGATATCTGGGCAAGCAGAATTACCTAGCGAATCAGAATTCAGTAACACTTCACCTTGGCTGACTATGTACAGTCATAGGTCTGCAAAAGAAAACGGACGAGAGTTAAGGAGATGTAGCTGTAGGGTCATCTCGCTAGGCAAATCAAACTAGCGATAGAGCACTAAGCCTACCAACTCTCCAAAGAAGATTTTGCAGTCATGTCCCTGTGTTGTCACCGTCATCCGATATTGAGACTGATCACCTCAGTAACGGAGGAAAGACTGGTGTGTTCGCATTGGGGCGGCATATTCAGACTAAGTCCATATGGCAAAGGAGTCGCTAACTCCCAACTGGCCGAGTCTCGCACACCTACTGGAAGACAAAGTTATAATAGCCAAATGACCAGAAGCAGGGAAGTATTCAGGGTTTACGAGTGGTCGCACTCACGCTTGATAAGACCAAGGACTAGTAGCAGTTGCGGAGGTGCTTAGTTAGTACAGGTATTAGATGTACCGGCTGCGGAAACTCACGCAGGATATTAATATAAGAGTTCCTCCCCCGCTATTAGACAGTGGCAAGGGAGAAGAGATCTTATCAATATAACAAGTTATTATCAACACTTTATACTCTTAGTAGTTTTAGCGAACCGAGTATTAGCAAATACTATTACTAAGCCTTCCTGACATCACTCCCTTATCGAACACCCTAAACTCTTAACCATACTCTACCGAGCTCTGAGTTGGTTACTCATAACAAGCCTGTACCTGGCGTGTCATGGAGATTCGTTGTAGTGACACTTTTCACATGACCGTACATAGTCATTTATCCAGTCAGCCAAGCGTTACTTCTAGAAATCTCTAGTGACAATTTCGTGACTCATTTCCTGACCGAAATGTTCCGCCACCTTGGAATCATGGCATCCTTTCGTGATTAGAGTTCACAGTTCTTCGTTGTCGCGCATCTAGAGCCGGTTTTTGTAGTAGAGGAATCCGTCTTTTAGTTCTTGTAACTTTGGTGACGTTTTCCCATCATGTTCCAAATTTTCTAGTTCTTTCAGTCAATCCGTCGATTTATTATCTTGCCTTGAGGCAGTTAGGACTTGGTTCAGGAACTCAGTAGCGAACGTGCTCATTTCCATTTTTGCAAGAGTAGAGTTTGTTATTAAGACCCTTTCTTAGCTTGATCGGGGGTCGTGTTGTTTGTCTGCCTTGTCTAAATGTTCGTTAATTTCTGCATTTGCTTGTAATATATATCTTGGAGGCATAATTGTTTCAGCTCTAACGTTCTTGTTGGGATGAAGTCACTGGTTCCAAACCCTTGCCATGTGGGTTCAGCTTGGTCCAACTCATCAACTTCTATTATTTCAGAGTTGTCGATCTGAGTAACAAGTAGTTGCGCCATGCCGTCACCTTCTCGTACTAGGCACTGCTTAGAACTTTGATTTCGTAAGATTATATTGACTTCTCCCACATAGTACGCATTTGTCACGATTCTAGACTGACTTAGCTATTTCGTACTATGACTCATGTACGAGTCATAGGGTTTTATTTTTTATATGGGTTTTTATATTGATTTATGTTATTGATTTTGCATGCATGATGTTTTACATGACTTACAGTTATGAGTCATATGTTATAGTTACGCGAATCACTCATTTAAAGTCTTATGATGTTATGGTTTCAGATGAGTCGCACTTGCAACTCATAGTTATATTGTTATTGCGCAATCACTCAGTTGAGTCATAAGATGTAACGCATGTGCATGAGTCACAGTTGTGACTCATCGTTGAGAGTGAAGAACTATATAAGGAAGGCGAGACCAACATGTAGTTAGTTCTTCATGCACCCTTCCAAGTAACTCAGCTACAATATGATTTGCTTACCTCTTTACTCTTCTATTACTATAATACAATGATAAGGATATTGGCGTTACGCATATTCACTAGAGTGTCCGTAATGCAAGAAGTAACGTACGAACAATACTCTTAACAATGATATTGATCGCAGTCGACAAGCAAACGAGATGGAATGATTACGAAATGTTATGTTAGGCTGAGTCTCCTATCGACCCCTATTCATACGAAAAGGAAAAGACAAGATACCGAAACCCTAAAATGGACAACTCGGGAAAAAGACCAACGAAAAGTACAACAAAGAACGAACTCAGCCAATGCCTAACGACTAAAAAATGCAAGATTTTTTTTCCAACCTACCCAGGAATGGAAAGTGATTTGTTTTCGAGAGGGTCGCTTGGGGACCAAGCTGGGGAAGAAAGGAGCTAGTAGCCGAGTGAAGCGAGCCTACTCAAATACCAAAGGAGAGGTACACAATATTGAGAAAATCTTTTTTTCTGGTTGCCTCAAGGGACTTCATCCCTGGAAAGGGGAGCTGGATTTGAAGATTGCAAAGAAGAAACCTTCAACCTCGAGATAAAGAAGCCTTCAACAACGGAGACAACGGCCCGAAATTGAACAACGAGAACGAAATACCAACCTTGAGAGGGGGGAAAGAAAGGAGCTACAACCTCAAAGATACGAAAAACAAACCATTGGTACGACTATCTTCTGATAAGATAGACCAAACGAAAGACAAACAATCGGTACAACTATCTTCAGTTAAGATAGGCCGAACAAAAAAACAAACGAAAACATGCAGAGAATACCATTCAGAATCAATCGGCGACGGCAGATTTTGAAATAAGAAAATGCAGCTGGTCACCAAACGAAAAAACAAACAATTGGTACACCTATCTTTAGTTAAGATAGACCAAACAAAAAAATGAATAAAAACATGCCCAGAATACCGTTCAGAATCAATCAGCGACAGCAGATTTTGAAATGGGAAAATGCAACGAGTCACAAAACGAAAAAACAATCAAGCGGTACGACTATCTTCCCATAAGATCGACTGAAAGAAAGACGACCAATCGGTACGACCATCGTCAAATAAGTTAGACTGAACAAAAGAGGAACAAATGGTACAACTATCTTCAGTTATGATAGGCCGAACAAAAATCAAACGATCAGTACGACTATCTTCCGATAAGATAGACTGGACCAAAAATGAACAATCGGTACGACTATCTTAGAATAAGATAGACAGAAAGAAAGATGACCAAAAGGCTCCACTACCTTCTGATAAGATACACCGAACGAAAGACAAAAAATCGAGAATACCTTTCAGAATCAGTTAAGCGACGGCAGACTATGAATTGGAAAAAAGCAACGATCCACCGCAATGATACAAACACAAACATGCAGAGATTACCTTTCAAATCACCACAACGGATGGTTTTGAGTTGGGAAAATGCAAAACCAAGAAGACAAACCAACTCCACGATACGAAGTCAACAACAGGACACTTAGAGAAATGTATGACCTGAAAAAGATAGAAAAAATGGCCCCAAGATTCAGGAACACTAGAACACACACCTTGCCAAACATCCAAGGGAAAAGTATGGATATTGGTTTTATATCGGCAAAAAACCTTCGCAACAGTATACTACCAAGGAAAACAAACCAGTACCCTGAAATAGCATTCTAGAGATAAGAAACGATCATACTACGCGAAGCGACCGACAGATTTTCATATCTATCGAACGAAAGGATTTATCCTATGTAAGAAAAGATGATACGACATGAATCAAGCGACTAATTTTCATACCTATGGAACGAAAAGGTTTATCCTATGCAAGAAACGATCATACGACAAGAAGGGACCGATAGATTTTTCTATTAAATGCAAGATAACAATTATCCTATGCGAGAAAGGATCACACGACAAAAAAACGACGGCTAGAATTTCTAATCCACTGAACAAGAAATAACTCTATGCAAGAAGGAAACAAAAGAGAAGAAAAGATACGAGATGACCACGGAAGGAAAGCCATATAAGGAGGACAGGAAACCCCAAAGGAGATCGCTATTCAACACAAAAAACCTTGATCTTCAATACGATCAAAACACCTGCCTCTCTTCTTCTCTTTACAACAAACATCTTCTATCAAAATGCAGCCAGCCAACGGAGAATCATCTACTTCCTCCGCTTCCCAAGAATGGGAACATATTGAGGTCCCAGGACCTCAACATGCCGACGATGGGTGGGGACACCCAACCAGCACAAGTTACTCGGGGACGTCACGCCCCAAAGATGATCATGCGTCGCAGTCCTGGACAGACTGCTTCGACGATGGGTGCCTCATTCACCAAAGCGAAAAGAACCGTTCGGGGTGGTTCCCCAAACAACCAAAACAAAAGGAACGCCAATGAAAAGCCAAGAAAGTACGATTGGGAGACGGGAGCACAACTAAGACCAATGCAGTGGTCGGACAGTTCGAGGTGGAACTGTCAGATAAATTGGTGGAACAGGAGAAAGATATTGAACGCCTGCGAAAACGAGCACCGCGACCTCAAACGACGGACAGTCCTGGCAGAAGATATGGCGAGAAAAGTAACGGTCAAGATACGACGAATGGCCTTAGGCAACGATGGCGTACGAGAATGAATTCATCGGCTTGCGACTGCTGTGGCCGATCTGGCCAGAGAGGGCAGTTCGGACTCGGAGTCCAAAGAGAATGAAACCCCTCGATAGGTTCCATGGGACTGGAACCTGAGGGAGAGGGGAGCTAATGTCACGATTCTAGACTGACTTAGCTATTTCGCACGATGACTCATGCACGAGTCGTAGGGTTTCATTTGTTATATGGGTTTTTATATTGATTTATGTTATTGGTATTGCATGCATGATGTTTTACATGACTCACAGTTATGAGTCATATGTTATAGTTACGCGAATGACTCATTTAGAGTCATATGATGTTATGCTTTCACATGAGTCACACTTGCGACTCATAGTTGAATTGTTATTACGCAATGACTCAGTTGAGTCATAAGATGTTACGCATGTGCATGAGTCCCTGTTGTGAATCGTAGTGGAGCGGGAAGAACTATATAAGGAAGACGAGACAGACATGTAGTCAGTTCTTCACGCATCCTTCTAACTTACCCAGCTACAATATGATTTGGTTACCTCTTTACTCTTCTATTACTATAATACAATGATAAGGATATTGGTGTTACGCATATTGACTAAAGTGTCAGTAATGCAAGTAGTAACGTACGAACAATACTCTTAACAACGATATTGATACCTGTCGACAAGCAAATGAGCTGGAAAGATTACGAAATGTTACAGCATCCATGACTCCAGTGCCAACTCCAACAAGGTTTTTACTTGCAAGTCCCCTGTGGGACGTAATTCTTCCAAAGGTTACTTTTGTTAGGCTGTTATCAATACCTGTATCTATCAGTAACTGTCCTTTTGCCGCAAGTAGGGCATCGGTTAACGGGTAGAGGTCATGACTAGCTGCCATTCCTGATCCTTTAGTCGGTATCATGGCTGATTTGCACTGTTTTTCAATTCGTATATTGTGCAGGGTTTGTGGTTCCTATTCCATATCTATTCCTACATCTTCATCCTCCTCCGTAGTCCTCAAGAAAATTTGAAAATGTTTGGGTTTCAAAATTGATTGCTCGCTATGCGCAGCTCCCTCCTCTAGACTGTACTCCAGCTGTCTACTTAATGCATCATGTATTCCTCCTCTACTTCCTGGTCAGTACATAATCTTGAAGTTGTATTCCGCTACTGCTTGTGCCCAATGGATTTGTCTCCGATTTGATTTTTTCGTAGCGAGAAAATGCTGCAAATTTTGTTGGTCCGTATAAACTTTACCTACTTTTTCGTTTCCCAATAGGTAATGTCTCCATTCCTTGAACGCTTCCATTATTGCCAATAATTCCTTATCGTGTATTTCGCAGTTTCGTTCTGCCGAATACAACTTACGTCAATGAAACGCGGCCGAGTGTAGCTTTTTGTCTGGGAATTGTGACTGAACACAACCAAGGGTAAAATTGCTAGCATATGTTTCTACTACCGTGTCTAGCCCAGGATGAAAATGACAAAGTATTGGTGCGGTAACAAATTTCTCTTTCAGAATTTCACAAGCCGTGTTCTGTTCAGTGCCCCAGTAAAAGTTTTTTGGGTCACCTTTTTGGGTTTCCACGGTCGGCTTGCCCATTGCGGAGAGGTTTTGCATGAAACGTTAGCAACAATTAGTAAATACGATGAAGACTTGGACTTTCTTAACGGAGGTAGGCGCCTTCCATTCCCTAAGGTACTTAACTTTTCTTTTGCTCATTTTCACACCTATGGTATTGACAATGTAACCTAGAAATTCAACCTCCTTGACCTGAAATACCTATTTCACGAGGTTGATCGCCAACTCGTTTTCCTTTAGTTTCTGCAGCACTCTTTTGCCCAACTGAATGTAGTCCTTTTTGTTTTCTGTGTATATCAGAATATTGTCTAAGTAGACCACAACTCCTTGGTCTAAAAAGTCACGAAGTATCTCATGCATCATTGATTGGAAGGTTGCGGGCGCGTCAAGTGATCCGAAAGACATTACCATTTACTCGTAGTGCCTATAACGGCATCGGAACGCTGTTTTCTATTCATCTCCTTCTGCTATTCGTACCAAGCAGTACCCTTTTTTAAGGTCAATCTTTGACATAATCTGGGATCTCTCTACTCGATCTCTGAGTTCCCTCATGATAGGTATCCAGTACCTGTCCGCGATGGTAACCGAATTCAAACCTCGGTAATAGGCTACCAGCCCTAGTTTGCCATCTCCCTTTCGAACGAAGAGAATAGAAGGGCCGGCAGGTGATTGACTTGGTCGGATTTTCCCTTGTTGCAGCATTTCATTCAAGTACTTTCGAAGTTCTTTTATTTGCATTGCCGACAACGGGTAAATTAGACGCCCAAGCCACTCTTCTCCTTCCTTAATCCTGGTGGCGTGATCCCATATTCTGCTAGGGGGCATTTGTGTTGCCACTTCATCTTCGAATAGTTGTACATAGTCGTGGTATTGTTCCGGGATTTTATGTGTAATGTTTTTGACTGGTTTGTTCTTTCACTGTATTCGTCCTATGACTTGTGCATTTTGCTTGAAAACCAAGGTCTTGTCCTACTCCCACATATTCCCTAATCCTTCGTCGACTTCATGGTCCAGAAATGATTCTTCTTTAAAATACCAATTCTCCTGGTTTTCAATATTTATCATGTATTGCTTCTTACACCACCCGAAAGGAATAATTAGGTTATAATTTCCTGCATTAGCTATTTCACATGAGATCTCTGATCGGTGAGACTTTATTCCGATCTCTAATAAAAGTGGACTGGGAAAATATTTCCTGCCGCTTTCAGAGGCCGTACCATCAAATCTTAAGATTTCTGTAGCATTTTGTCTCATTTCGTCGGCAATATCGTATGCCCGTATGAGGCAAGTGTTAATTAGGAAGATATTAGAACCAGAATATAATAACACGCAAACCTGGATTCTTTTCCTTCCGTTTCCATGTGTGTAATGCCCTCTAGGCAATTGTATCAGCTGGTTCGAGGTATATTTGCACTCTTCCGGACCTCGACAAACTTATCAGCATTTTGTTTTTGAGACATTTATGGATGTTGAGACCATGCCCACATAGTTTCGTTCAATAAGACCTCCTCAGCCAAACTGCTTCCTGTTAGCTTGTCTTCAATGGGGCTCTTAACTATGTCTCTTAGCGTTTCACCAACACTCGAGGAGAGAGCAGGTAGTTATTGGGTTGCATGTCCTTGTCCCATCCACAGCTTTTCTTTTTAGATCATCAGGCAGCCCACCACTAGCGGTCTTTACCCCTTGCCGAAGGGTTTCCTCTCATCCTGTCAACACAACCTGCAGGTCATGTCTGGGGGGTATCCATGGTCGTCCAGATAGGTACATAGTATTACCATCGGGTTCATAGAGCTGGCTGATTACCATGTTCTATCCTTCCCACGCTTGTTCTCCACCCTCATGTCATGAGATCCCCTCCACCGCAGAATTCATATATCGGTGCCTGTGAATCAATTTGAGAGAGACTGTATCTTAAGATGCGGGCCTAGAGCCTTTTCTCTAGTACATCCGGTAAATGCCGGTAAGAATGAAAACTCTTGATCGAAGTATGCCACATCACTCTTGAGGGTCATCTCTGTCGCCCCTACGGACTCTCCCTAGTATGAATTCTTCAGACTTCGTTTTAATCCCAAGTTGGCCTTTATCGGAGAGCTTCCAGTTTACAGATCATGTGTCTGACTAGCATCATTTATTCTCCCCAGGTGATGTGTCGGGGGTCCTCTCCACTGGTGGGTGAGAAAGGTATTCCTCGTTGCGTTTCTTGAATTCCTATAGACATGCATGCCTATTGGGGCGCCAGATATATAGAATACCTGATCGCGGTCACCGTTGGTGCCGAATTCCCTTAATCCTCCATTTCATGATCTGAAAGGTTTTCCCATATCCTAGTGGGACTTGCGATCCGGGCAACTTGTATTTTTGGAGGGGGCGCTTGTTTTCCATGTACCAAATTTAGTTGTGGAGGACCTTTATGGCGTTGATGATCATTTCAGTCCTCTTTGCAGGTTCCTTTCCACAGGGCTCATTGGATTGCTGTCACCTGCGCATCCTTCCGACAAGTTTTCAGCTTATAGTTTGCGAAACCACATCCTTTACGCAGTGTATTTTTCTTTCTTTCATTGATAAGGTCTTGTGGGATGCCCTCATGCATTTTTTCCTATTCCGCCTGGGCTCCTGTTTTCTCAGCCTGATTCAAAGTTGAAGTCCTACCTGCGCGTTTGGCATCCTTGTATGCTGCTCATTCAGCCTTTGTATACTGCTTGAGTTTTTTGGTAGGTTATAATGCTCCTTATTCATCATCGCATGTTAGGCATATGCAATTCCAACACCCCCCTCTGGCCACGATGTAGGGCCTGGACGTCGCTTTCAGTACGGTGTGTAGTTGCTAGTTGCCAGCAAAAATCGCTAAATTGGGGTCTTCCCCCAAACAATGTATACGTCGTCGCCGTCCGTGCCACTAGATGCTATTCGCGGCATAAATAAGAGTGGTAGTGTGCGCTGTTGGTATAGCTGGAATCCAGTATATGATACAAATGATATCCGCATGAGGAGAAAAGCCTGCCTAATCACAAAACAATAATGCTTCACGTTGACTGACTACAAATAGTCATAGGACTGCAAGAACGGAAGGAAGTTAAGGAGACGTAGCTGCAGGCCTATTCTCACTAGGCAAATCAAAGAAGTGATAGAGCACTAAGCCTATCAACACTACGTAATGATAATGCGGTCATGCCTCTGTGTGGTGACCATTGTCTAATATTGAGACTGATCACCACGATGACGGAGGAACGACTGGTATGTTCGCATTTGGGCAGCATACTCAGACTAAGTTCGTATGGCAAAGACATCGTTTACTTCCGACTGGCAGAGTCTCGCACATCCTCAGGAAGACACAGTAAAATAAGCCAAATGACTGGATGTGGAAAATCTCTCAGGGTCTACGAGTGTTCGTACTTAAAATTGAAAGGAGGAGAGACTAGTCGTTGTTGTGTAGTTACTTAGTTAGTAAAGGTATTAGATGTACCGGCCGCGGAAACTCACCTGGGATATAAATATAAGAGTTCCTCCCCAGCTATTAGACAAGACAGCAACGGAGAACCGATCTTATCAATATAACAAGTTATTATCTACACTTCATACTGCTAGTAGTTTTAGGGAATCAAGTATTAGCGACTCAAGCACCACACCTTCCTGACACTACTCTGTTATCGCTCACTCAAACGCTTAACCTTACTCTAATGAGCTCTGAGTTTGTTACCCATAATACTATATTGATAGTCTCTCTATCACTGAGGCACGATCGACACAAAGTGTGTTAAATGATTTGGACAATACAGGCTATTATTCTTTGTTACTATTCGTTCTTTATCATAGGGAACACCCCGGCTTCAGCGGATGAATCTGAACCCCTTTCCGGGCACTTGACAACCCCCAGGAACAAAGATGATTACGATGACTTCGAGCCAGACAGGTATGGTACCCTTACTCTAGCTTGCTCTGTTGAACCTCCTGTATATAGATACAACGGAAAGAAACTCAAAAGAGTGAAGCAGCGAAGGACACATCGGGCCGCGCAGTCACATAAAGAACCTATCTGGAAACATCCTTGCAGTGAAATTGTTCTTAACTTTGACAAGAAAGTTACTCCTAGACCACTGGGCAACAAAGCCCTTTGTGAGTGGTAACCGCCCATCGCGGAGAAAATACGATATCAGTACATCCTTCTTCTATCTAAATCCTACGCGATACAATCGTTAAGGACGGTTGGACCACTGAACAATTCCTTTTCTACCACGAAGTCAAGGATTCAAAACCAATTCCAGTAACTTACTCAGATATGCCATTAAGGATTATGGAAAAAGATGAAATCATGGTGGAAACCTTAGACGATGATGGAGTTGACCAAGTTTCAACTACAATGTCGGAACCACCACCGGTTCCGAGGGGTTACGTTCCAAGCCGAAGCCGAACCCCTGTTGTACGGGCCCCTTCAAGAGTTGATCAAAGGCGATCACAGTCCATGATTAGCAGATTGATACAACCAACTCCTGGTGGACTGACGAAACCGTCACTCGGTTTCTGCGAAAGATATTCCACGCCACTCCAAGGACCTCAAACTAAGGCCCGTAGAACTGTGAAAGACTTCTTAACCGAGCTTGACTCGGTAATAGGCCGTATTGACCGGACGGCAAAAGATACCCAAGATCGGCAACACATTGCTTTCAACACTCTCTCAAACTCTCAACAGCGCCTGGTGGCAGACTTGGAAGATGTTCGGACTAGAGTTAAAGAAGGAGAGGAACTAGTCCACGGGAAAGTAGAACACCTCTAGAAAAATCTACGAATGATTACTACAGCACTTAGTAAAGCATGGGACTGGTCTGAGTTAAAAAGAATGGGTGAAGGAAATAGGATTCGTCAGTAACAGGAGTAACAACAACAAGTGATTCAGCAATTGCGTAGCAACATAGGAACAACTGATGCACAATCCCTCGCTCGGGACCTCTTATTGGAAAACGAAGTTAATACCTTACAATCACACAGTGATAAATTGGTAAGAGAATTAGCTACGAAAAGGGAGGAAAACAAGGATGTAAGAGCCCAAATAGCAAGAAACTAGCATGTTAACAAAGAATTCCAAGCCCGGAAGGCTGCAGAAATGCGGGAATTGAAAAAACTGTTAGAGAATTTGTCAGAACAAGTGAAACAACTACCATCAGGTGCTGACTAAGGAGAAAGCAATCCACCTCAGCCCCCTGCACCTAAGGATAACCAAAACTCTCAAGAAAATCAAAAAGGAAAGAGAACGGCCCCTGAGCAATGAGAGGCAGAAGCAGGGCCTAGTGGTGGTGGAAAAGAACCACCCCAAGGTCCAAGAGATAACCCAGGGCATCCAGGTGACGACGATGATGATGACGATAGCTCATCAAGTACTTGTTCAGACAGTGAAAGCTACGGGGACCCTGATGATGACCGAGGTAGATGGAAACGAAGACAACATCGAGCCAGACGTGGAATGACACCCAAGGAAGACCTGGACTACAAACGAATGCAACTACTTGTAGAAGCCGTAAGCAAAGGACTAGCCAGTTCTAAAAAGAAAGACACCAGACCACTGCAAATCTTCGAAGCAAAGGACTACCAAAACGTGAAAACCTGGCTACTCCAATGCGAAGATTATTTCTGACGAAACCCACAACATTGGGAACAACACATGCACCGGATACAATATGCCATCAGTTGCACAAAGGGAGAGAATCTCGCGCACTTCACAAATTGGTATCGATACGCTATGACTGGTGAACTAGGCTATAAGAAGGTTGCAGGCCTTATTTACTGGCAATGTTTTTATCAAGAAATTACCAACTGTTTTGCTAGTACCGCAGAGGACCGAGAGGCACAACGAGATACGGATAAGGTTAAATACGAGAGTAAGATATCCACTCTCTTATTAAAGATGGAGAATCTTAACATCAAAGGGCAATTAAGCGGTATTGCGTGGCGAAGAAAGTTGGATTGAAAGGTACCACTTCAAATACTAGAACGACTGTCCTTGAAAAAACACGATCTTGATGAAGAAGGGTTAGGTGCATTAAGGGAATGTGGCGAACGTTATGAAGAATCAAAGCTGGAACAATGAGTTTCTACAAGAGAAAGCCAAGTCAAGATGACAAAATGAAAGGACCACGATGAGGAAAGGGGTGGAACCAGAACCATCAAAAAGTGTTAGCAGTGCACCAAAGCAGAACGCTAAGCATATGAGGCGACCAAACAAGAAGGTAGGACCTTAACGTTGAATAAGGCTGAAAAATCAGGGAACCCCTCGGAATGGGAAAAGATGCACAAGGGCATTCCGCAAAACCTTATCGACGAAAGGAAGAAAGTTTTGGGGTATACACGATGTGGTTTGACAAACCAGAAATGGAAAACTTGCCGCAAGGATGTGCAAGTAATGGCAATCCAATGGGCTCCTTGGAAAGGTACCTGCACAGAGGATTGCAATGATCACCAACATAATAAGAGGCGTCCACGAGTGAATTTGGTTAATGAAAACCAACCACCCCCACAAAAGGCACAAGTCGCCCGGATTGAAAGGTGCTTACGGGTTTGGAAAAAGCTTTCGGATCATGAAATGGAGGACTAAGGGAATACGGCACTGACGGCGAGATCAATAGGGTAGTCCACATGACTGGTGCTCAAATAGTCACGCAGGTCAATAGGAATTGAAGAAACAATGTGAGGAACACCTCTCCCACCCACCGGTGGTAAGGGCTCCTGACGCATCAACCTGGGAAAATAGATGATGATAGTCAGACACGTGTTCCGGAAACTCTAAGGTCTCCGATAAGGACCCACTTGGGATCAAAACGAAGTCAGGAGAAATCATACAAGGCAGAGTCGGTAGAGGCGAGGGAGATAACCCTTGGGAGTAACGAGGCATACTTCGCTCCAGAGCTATTATTGTATGTACTTGGTACAAGGCTCCAGAGCTATTATTGTATGTACTTGGTACAAGGCTCCAGACTTGCTTCTCACCGACACAGTTTCCCTTGAATTGATTCAGCAGTACCAACGTATGAATTCTGTGAAGGATATGATCTCATGAAATGAGGGTGGAGAACTAGCGTGCGAAGGATAAAACATGGTAATTGGCCAGTCCTATGAACCCGATGGTAATACTATGTACCTATCTGGACGATCGTGGATAGCCCGCAGACAGGACCTGCAGGTTGCAAGAGCAGGATGAGAAGGAACCCTGCGGCAAGGGGTAAAGACCGCTAGTAGTGGGCTGCCTGATGACCAAAAATTTGTGAATGGAAAGGGGCACACAACCCAATAACTGCTCACTCTCTCCTCGAGTGTTGGTGAAACGCCAATGGACCAAGATAAGAATCCTATTAAGGAAAAGGCTAACTGGAACTAGTTTGGCTGAGGATGTCTAATTGACCGAAACTATGTGGGCATGGTCTCAAACATCCACAAAAATGTCTTAAAAATGAAAAGCGGACACATTTGCTGAGGTCCGGAAGAAAGGACAGATACCTCGATGCAGACAATACAATTGCCTAGAAGGTATCGTACACATTGAGGGAGAAGGAAAAAGAGTACAGGTTCGCGTATTATTAGATTCTAGTTCTAATATCTTCCTAATGGACGCTCGCCTGGTATGAGAATACGATATTACCTATCAAACGTGACAAAATCCTACAGCAATCTTAGGATTCGATTGCTCGGCCACTAAAAGCGGCGGGAAATATTTTACTTACCCAATTTTGTTAGAGATCGGAACAAACTCCCACCGATCTGAAATCTCCTGCAAAATCGCAAATGCTTGAACCTACAACCTTATTATTTCTTTTGAGTGGTGTAAGGAACACCATATGACAAATATTGAGCACCAGGAAAATGGGTATTTTTCCGGATAAATCAGGTCCGTACCATGAAATCGATGAAGGATTGCTGGATATGTGGGAGTATGACGAGACCATAGTTTTCGATAAAAATGCGCAAGTCATAGGACATATACAGTGTAAAGATGAACCAGCCAAGAACATTATTCATGAAATCTTCAAACAATACCACGATTATGGTAAACTATTCGAGAAGGAGGTTGCAACGTAAATGCCCCCTTGGAGGAAATGTGATCATGCCATCAGAATTAAGGATGGGAAAGAACCACTGTAGGGCCCAATTTACTCATTGTTGGCAATGTAACTAAAGGAACTTAGAATGTACTTGGATGAAATGCTACAACAATGAAAAATCATACCTGGTCAATCACTGGCCGGCACTCCTATTGTTTTCCTTCCAAAAGGAGATGGCAAACTACGGCTAGTAGTCGATTACCGAGGTTTGAATTCAGTTACTATCACGGACAGATACCCGATACCTATCTTGAGCGATCTCAGTGACTGAGTGGAAGGATCCCAGATTTTCTCTAAGATAAACCTCAAAAAGGGGTACTACTTGGTGCGAATAGCCGAAGGAGACGAATGGAAATCAGCGTTCCCATGCCGTTACAGCCACTATGAGTCCTTGGTAATACCTTTTGGATTACTTAACGCACCCGCTACCTTTCTAGCAATGATGCATGAAATATTTCATAAATTTCTAGACCAAGAAGTTATTGTCTACTGCGAGAACATCCTGATAAACTCAAAAAACTACGAAGACCATATTCAGCTGGTCAAATAGGTTCTATAGTAATTAAAAGAGCACCAGCTAGCAGTCGACCTAGAAAAATCAATATTTCATGTCAGAGAAGTTGAATTTCTTGGTTACATCATCAATATGGAAGGAGTGGAAATGAGTGAAAGATAAGTCAAGTCCAAATGTGAACGGAAGTCGCCCACTTCAGTCAAGGAAGTCCAAGTCTTTATAGGATTTGCTAATTTTTACTGACCTTTTAGTCAAAACTTCTCCGTGATTTGCAAGCCAATCACGGAAACCTAAAAAGGTGACCCAAAAACATTATATTGGGGCACTGAACAGAACAAGGCCTGCGCAATGTTGTAGGAAAAATTTGTTACTGCACCCATACTTTGTCATTTCCATCCTGGGCTAGAAACAGTAGTGGAAACGGATGCTAGCGATTTCGCCTGTGGTTGCGTTCTGTCACAATTTCAAGACAAGAAACTTGATCGGGTGGCGTTCCATTCACAAAAGTTAAACTCCCAGAGACGAAACTATGAAATTCACGATAAGCAATTACTAGCAATAATGGAAGCATTCAAGGAATGGAGACATTACCTCTTAGGCACCGAAAAACCTGTCAGAGTTGATACGGACCACAAAAATCTTTAACATTTTCTCACTACAAAGATATGGAATGCAAGGCAGATCTGTTGGGCACAAGTGCTAGCAAAATATGATTTCGAAATTGTATATCGACCAGGCACAAGAGGAGAAGAACCTGATGCCTGAAGTTGACGGCAGGAGTACCGTCTAGAGGAGGGAGCTGCCCATAGTGAACAGTCTATCTTAAAACTGGAAAATTTTCAAATCCTTTCCACATCAGAGGAGAGCGACGAAGATGAAGGGATAGAAATGGAAAAAGAATTGGCGAAGCTTCACAATATAGGTAATAAGAATTTGAGCAAAGTAGCCGTATTAACAACTAAGGGATCACCAATGGCAGCTGGCCACGACCTCTATGCATTAAACAATGCCCCACTTCTGGCAAAGGGACAACTGCCAGCCGATACAGGCATAGCTGTCAGTCTACCACAAGGAACTTACGGAAGAATCGCGTCTCGCAGCGGACTAGCGAGTAAGAATAGAGTTGAGGCTGGAGCCGGAGTCATTGATGCAGATTATACAGGCAAACTCCAGGTACTGTTGCGAAACCAGAGCTTCAAGGACTGTCAAATACGCAAAGGTGACTGCATAGCACAACCAATAGTTACTTAAATCGACAGCTCCGAAATGATGGAGGTCAAGGAGTTAGATCGGACAAACCATGTGGGCCAAGGGTTCGGAAGCACTGATTTCATTCCAACACGAATACCAGCAACTGAAACAGCTATGACAACAAAAAGTATACTGCAAGGGGATGCAGAAACCAATGAATATTTTGAAAAATCAGACAAAGTACACAACCCCCAGTAAAGACAAGAAATAATCTTGATATCAAACTCCACTCTAGCACAGATAGAAATGAAGGTTTTGCTACCCAAATTCGTGACCAAGTCCTTATTGCTGCAAAGCAAGACGAAGAGTGGTAAGAATGAAAAAGGGAGTTGGAAGACTTGGAACGAGACGGGGGGATGTTACCAAAACAATGGAAAACAGTCAATGAGTTTCTATAATACAAAAACTCGCTCTACTTACCCGACAACAAGGAGCTGCGAACAGTAGTCACAAAAGGATGCCATGCTTCTAAGGTGGCAGGATATTTCGGACAAGAAAAAGCCTAGAAAGAATCAGACGAGATTTTTACTGGAAAGATTTGGCAAACTGGATAAATGACTACGTAAGATCATGTGACAAATGCCAACACAATAAATCTCCACGACGCGCCAGGTACGGGTTGTTACAACCTCTACAAGTCCCCTAGGCGGTTTGGGCGTCACTATCTACTGATTTTATAACACATCTACCGCAGTCAAAAGGACACACGAATTATGGTCTTAGTAAACTGATTCACTTAAATGGCCCATTTCATCGGACTACACGAAAATGCGACAGCCAAGGATGTAGCTCGATACTTCCTGCAGGAAGTATGTAAACTACATGGATTGCCAACCATGATAGTATCAGACATGGACGTAAAGTTTTCCATAGAATTCTGGGAATCACTTTGTAAGCAGTTGGGAACAAAGGGAAAAATGTCAAGCGTGTACTACGCACCAACCGACGGACAAACTGAGAGGACAACCAAGTGCTGGAAGGATAACTACGAAATTTTGTCAACTATGAACAGGATGATTGGAACCAACTGCTCTCAATAACGGAACATGCATACAATAACTCAGCCACAAACGCAGGTTAAATGTGATCACCCTCCGCAAACCATAGTTTCCACCCACAGACGGAATGGATGAAGGAAAGGGATGCTCAAAATCTAGGAGCCACGATATACGCACATTGGAGGAAAATGATATATCAAAAAGCAGCCAAAACCTAGGAACATACCAGGGAGGCCATGAGGAAATATTATGATAAAAAGGCGATGGAACAACCAGATATCAAAATAGGCGATAAGGTGTTGTTGAGGGCTAAGAACATCCGCTCCAGACGACCATCTAAAAAGTTAAGTCCTAAGCTTTATGGGCCGTTCCAAATATATGAGAAAAGAGGCCGTTCATCCAACAAACTAAATATTTCCGACCAATGGCCTATTCATCCGGTATTCCATGTATCATTACTGCAACCTTACCGAGTGTCAATTCGTGAAGGACAAGAGTAACCCCCACGATCTATTGAGGAAATCGATGGAGTCTTGGAATTAGAGGTTTAGAAAAGAGTGAAGAGTGAAATAATCTCATACACTAGGAGAGTTCGCGGACAAGATGTTCAGATGTACGAATTAAGGTATTTTGTGAAATGGAAAGGTTTTTCGGTGGATGAGTATACCTGGGAACCACCAGAGAGCATGGAATATGCTCAAGAGTTGATGGAAAGTTTTCATAGTGAAAACCCGGAAATGCCAGGTAGGGCAGAGGTAGAATAGTAAGAAAGATTTTCCTGCCGTGGCCAAGCAAATGCACAAGGTTTTTTACCCTACGGTACTGAGTTCTTGACAAAATAAAGGAAATTAAAACATGAAAGACTCTTGACAAGCTTTTGAAGAAGGGAGCTAGTGTTAGGCATATGCAATTCCAACACCCCCCTCTGGCCACGGTGTAGGGCCCAGACCTCGCCTGCAGTATGGTGTGAAGCTGCTAGTTACCAGCAAAAATGACGAAGTTGGCAGCTTCCTCATAACACCGTATACGTTGTCGCCATCCATCCGACCGGAAGCTGTTTGCAGGCTCTATGAGAGGGGTAGTGTGCACTACTCATAAAGCTGGAATCCAGTATATGATACAAATGATATCTGCATGAGCAGAAAAGCTGTCCGAATCAAAAAACACTAAAGCTTTACCTTGACCGACTACAAATAGTCATAGGTCTACAAGAACGAACGGGAGTGAAGGAGACCTAGCTGCAAGCCCATTCTCGCTACGCAAATCAATGAAGCTACAGAGCACTAAGCCTACCAACTCTATGTAATGATAATGCAGGCATGCCTCTGTGTTGTCACCATTGTCTGATATTGAGACTGATCACCTCAATGACAGGGGAACGACTGGTATGTTCGCATTTGTGTGGCATTCTCACACTAAGTTCATATGGCAAAGGCATCGTTTACTTCCGACTGGCGGAGTCTAGCACACCCCCTGGAAGATGAAGTAAAATAAGCCGAATGACCAGAAGCGTGGGAATTATTCAGGGTCTACAAGTGTTTACACTCAAGATTGATACGACGAAAGACTAGCAGTTGTTGTGGAGGTACTTAGTTAGTATAGGTATTACATGTACTGGCCGTGGAAACTCTTGCGGGATATAAATATCTGAGTTCCTCCCCAGCTATTAGCCAAGACGCGAACGGAGAAGAGATCTTATCAATATCATAGGTTATTTTCTACACTTCATACTCTTAGTACATTTAACAAACCGAGTATCAGCGACTTAATTACGACGCCTTCCTGACACTACTCCGTTATCGTGGACTTAAATGCTTAACCTTACTCCACCAAGCTCTGAGTTGGTTACCCGTAACGTTGCGGTTTTTTCTTTTTATTACCTTAACTTGGTTTTCTCGTGTGGAGACTCCTTAATCCAATTTCAATTCTTCATAACGTTCCCCACATTCTCTTAATGCTCCTAGACATTCTTCATCGAGGTCATGTTTTTTCAAAGACAGTTCTTCCAGTATTTGTAGTGGTATATTTTCTTCCAACTCTTTTCGCCATGCAATACCAGTTAATTGCACTTTGATATTAAGATCCTCCTTCTTTAGTAGGAGGTGGGAACTTTTTATCTTGTATTTTACCTTATCCAAATCCCATATTGCCTCTCGGTCCTCTGCAGTACTGGCATATCGGTTGGTAATCTCCTGACAGAAACGCTGCCAAAGAATGAGCCCTTCTCTCTTTTTATGGCCGAGTTCACCCATCATGGCGCATCAATACCAATTTACGAAGTGCACCAGATTTTCCCCCTTGGTTCGACTAATTACATATGGGATCCTATGTATGTGTTTTTCCCAATGTTGTGGAATTCGTCAGAAATAATCTTCGCATTGGAGCAGCCATGTCTTGACGTTCTGGTAGTCCTTTGCTGCGAATATTTGTAGTGGCCCAGCATCTTTTCTTTTGGCACTAGCTGGTTTATTGCCTACTGCCTCTATAAGTAGGTGCATTCATTCGTAGTCCAGGTCTTCTTTTGGTGTCATTCCACGTCTTGCTCAATGCTGCTTTCGTTTCCACCTTCGTCGGTCTTCATCTGGGTCCCCGTAGCTCTTGTCATCTGAAAAACCATTTGATGGGTCGTCATAGTCGTCATTGTCGGAGTGTACTGCCCTGTCTTCTGTCCCTGCTGGTGTTCCTCTTCCACCGCCCTTAGTCCCTGCTGCTGTCTCCTGTATTTCCGTGGCCTTTCTTTTCTACTTCTGATTTTCTAGAGTATTTTGGCTTTCCTTGGGAGAAGGGCCTTAAGGTGGATCTCCATCTACTCCAGGAACGTTTGCGGGTTGTTAGTTAACAAGGGCCGATAAGCCTTCCCACCATTCTTTCAATTCTCATATTTCAGTATTCTTGGGACCCTTGAATTGTCTCTTGACGCACTGGTTTTTTTGTATTTCTGCTCTTACGACCTCATGTTCCTCCTTTTGTGTTGCTAATTCCCTTACCAATTCGTCAGTGTGTGATTGTAGGGTATTTACTTCCATTTCCAATAAAACGTCTCGAGCACGGGATTAGGCGTCTGTCGTTCCTATGTTGGTATGTAATTATTGACTAACTTCTTGTTGTCGTTCCTGTTGACCTCAGATTTTGTCTGCTTCCACCATCCGTCTAAATTCTGCTTGGCTCTATGCCTCACTAAGTGCCCCGGTGACCATACCGAGGCTTTTCTGAAGATTTTCTAGTTCATCTTCAACTAGGTCTTCACCTTCTTCTACTCTTGTCCGGACTTCCTCTAGGTCTCCTATCAAGCGTTGTTGAGATTCGGAAAGAGTATTAAAGACGATATGTTACCGGTCTTAGGTTTCTCCAGCCGTCCGGTCAATTCCTCCTATTACGGAGTCAAGCTCTGGCAGAAAATCTTACCCTGTCCGTTGGGCCCATTGCTGAGGTCCCGGCAGTGGGGTAGAATATTTTTCGAGGAATCCAAGTGATGGTTTTATTAGTTCTCCTGGGGTCGGTTGTATCAATCCCCTCATCTTGTACCGTGATTGTCTTTTATCAATTCTCGAAGCAGGCTGCACCAGCGGCTTTCCACTTCAGCTTCGGACATACCTTCGGGGAACATAGAGTGGTTTCAAAGTTGTGGTTGAAACTTGGTCAACTCCTTCATCAACTAAGGCTTCTCCCATGCTTTCGTCTTCTCCAGTAATCCTTAATGCCTTACCAGCGTAGGATTCGGGGTTTGGTTTGGTGTAACGGGGGCTCCCTGTGGGAAGATGGATCCCAAGGTTGCGGCCGTACCGAAGCTTTCTTCGTACGCAAAGTGAAGAACAAATGTGTAGAGAGAAAACCTTAACGGTGAAACTTAATATCGTTAAGCCGCAGCGTTATTCAATAAGTTCTCGAGAGGATAGTTGATCGTCTTAGGAGAAGAGGTCTCGGATATACTTAAGTAGAATTATATTGCCAGCTCCTCTGCATTACTCCTAAGCTCACCACCATCGCGAGCATGCCCATCTCCTCTGAGCTTCGGGCTAACAAACTACCAAATGTCAGCCGACTCTACTAGTTCATTATTCGACGTAAAGCATTCATGCAGTATCCTGACACATGCAATCAACTGCAGGAGAAAACTCTTCATATCGCTGGCCGGTTAGTGGCAAACTAACAGGTTACTGATAAGCTAGTCTAATATCAAACTCACTGTCCCATTCGTATTCTTCTATGCAAATCTCGTTAACAACCATACAATGGTGCCATTACGTTTGACAAGTCTATCGTTTTATACTGTCTTCGACACGATAGCTTGGTCTACGGACTCCCATGATGAGACGCTTAAGCAATTGGCTTATACGGGCGCTGCCCGTAGCCACTGACGTTAAACATCTCAATCAAGACAAGACTACTGCGATCTGGATTTCGCTAACAACCTCCAGACATCTTACAATCTTTCGCAGACATACGGAAGTTGAATGTCTGCCTCTTAACCGGAGGCCTCCCGGCCTTCCCCTATTCCTTACATACCTACCACCGTAGGCTTATAAGGATCAGTGGTGTATGCACACGAGAATCACTTCTCGTGTAACCATTCGATCGCCCCATGCCCCCTCATATATCCTGCGAACAGCTTCAGGTCGGAAGGACGGCGACAACGTATACGGTATTACGCCGCCCTCTTCAATCATAGGCTTTTACTAGTAAACCAGCAACTTCCCTACAGTTGGCCCAGGATGCATTGTCTGTACATTCGGGGCCCAAGGGGGGTGTTGGACTCAGATTTCTCAATGTTCGCTCAAGGCACGATTTCCTTCGTTTTGTAGCCTAACAATGGATTACCCGATTGAGCCCTGATTCAAACCTCCTTTATAATCTTGCATAACAAACAATCCTATGACTTTCCCCGAAACTTTGCGTAACCTTTTACGCTCAAGGTACGGTTACTCCTATCCAAAAGTAGGGTAACCTGTTTGCCACGGTAGGGTGACTATACTCCCTAAGGTAGGGTAACTCGCCGGAACTCTCGGAAACCTTCCGAACTCGCAGAGTAAACTTTCCCTACCTACCCTGTATACCTTTTCTCGTTCGCCGTCTAAGCATTACCATTTGCTTTGTCCACATGGTAACTCTTTTGATAGAGTTACTTGACTAGCCTAACCGCAACCCTTCCGAACTCCAGCATGGGATAAGCCTAACTCTACTGTATGATCCAGCAGGGTCGGTACATTACCCCTCTCTCCTCTAGGGCCGCCCTAGGCCTCTAGCGTTTTCGCTTAGTTCCAGTTCACTTGTCTATTACCCTATGATCCCTGGGCTTCGACTGGTATCGTTTATGGAAATCTACGAGGGCTTGTGTGTCTTTTCCCTCTAACATCTCATACGGTGCCCTGGAGTTATCCGCGGGACCATAGCCCTTCCCAGCTACCAAATATTGGACAAATCGCTTGGGGAATTTCTGATGAACTCCCACATACCAATGGCTATCCAGGATGGTTTGGTTAAGATAACTAGGCTCGTTATCTATTATCGCGGGCATTGGTACATCTACTGTAGGCCCGCCAGTTGAGTCCTCCCTATAGGGTTCTAAGAGGCCCACGTTGAAGACTGGATGTATACCCCAACGTTCGCGGAGTTGAATTTCATAAGCTGGTGAACCAACCTTTCGTAAGACCAAAAATGGTCTGAACATACGATGATCAAGTTTTTCCATCGGTCGCTTGGTTCGTATGTTTTTTCAATTCAACATTTTCACGATTGGCTCTCTTGGCTCGACCAGCATTAACATCCTCCAATGTAGTATACTCCGGTGCTGGCAATCTTTTCTGATCATGCCATTTCTGTTGCCTCTCTTGAGCCTTATGTAAAGTTTCTCAAACTTCCCTCCATGTCCCTTCCCAATCCTTAACTAATAGCTCGCTGCTTGGGTGTATACCTTGACTTTCTGATACGGACCCAGACTAATATGTTTCTGGATTAAACTCATAATTGATCTCAAAGGGGGACACCTTAGTCGATTCCGACATTAAAGTATCATAAGCATATTCCACCTAGGGAAGTAGCTCTACCCAGTCCTCCTGCTGGTAGGAACAATAACTCCAAATGTATTGCTCCAAAGTCTGGTTTACCCTCTCAGTCTGCCCATCAGTTTCAGGGTGGAAAGCCGTCGAAACATTTAGCTTAACTCTTAGCAATTTCATTAAGCTAGTCCAAAACATAGAGGTGAATGAACTATCATGGTCCGATATGATACTCTCTGGTAGACCGTGGAAACACCAAACCTCCTTCAGGAACATAAGGGCTAAGTCACCTATAGGTACTTCCGTTGCCAAAGGTATAAAATGAGCCATCATTGAGAACCTGTCTACTATGACCCAGATTTTCGTATACCCTTTTGACTCCGGTAATGCCACAATAAAGTCTATAGAAATCGCCTTCCATGGTCGTAGCGGTACCTCTATAGGTTTAAGTAGTCCAAGCTTCTTTTGTCGTGCAGTTTTGCTGCGCTGGCATATATCACATGTGCGAACATATTGTGTGATATAATCATCCATCTTTGGCTAGTAGAAGTTTGCTCTAACCCTTTCCATAGTCTTGTATGTCCGAAAGGGTCCCCCTAGGCAAGAATTATGTTCAGCCTCCAAGATTGTACCTTTTAACCCCTCATCCGCAAGTATGTACCAGCTGTTCTTGTAAAGTAGTAGTCCCTTTTCAATCGTAAGATTAGGATCAACCCCCTTGGTTTCTTCCTTAACCGAATCAAGGATCTTCTGGTATTCCTTGTCTATTGATGCAACCTGCTTGAGTCGTTCTAGGAACGTGGATTGTAAACAAAATCCTTGGCACGCCGGCAACAGCTGTGGTCGCAAGATGTCCCGCTCCAGTTGAACTACCCATTGCCCAGGGCGAAAAAAGCTTTGCACAGAATTTGGTTGAGAATTACCCCCCCGTCAAGGCGGTAGTCCCTACGCCTAGACAGTGCATCAGCCTTTTCATTCAACCTTCCTTCACGGTATACCACCCGGAAGTTGAACTGTTGTAAGTACACAGCCCAGCGATGTTGCCTACGGTTTAGAATCTTGGTACCGTTGAAATATTCCAAGTTCTTATGATCAGTATAGATGGTAATCTGATCCGCTACCGACAGCAGTAAATAATCCCATTCCTTGAATGCAGCCACGATCGCAGTCATTTCCTTATCATGGACATCATAATTTATTTCCACTGGGGATGTAACGACCCTGCTGGATCTTACAGTAGACTTAGTCTTATCCCATGCCGGAGCCCGGAAGG
>QLOI01001534.1:0-18153 GCA_003313605.1 Tuber umbilicatum
TCTTCCATAGACGCAACATGGAGGAGCAGGTATCCGTAGCAAAACTATTAACTCGAGTCCACTTGCCACTTATAAGTGTATCAAGCTTATCCATTAACCAAGTAGCCAAATTCTCAGCTGAGAAAACCATGGACCCAACATTTTCTGAGCAGTAATGAAAGGTTTCTTTGTCGGTATTGATTGATAGGTTAATAATGCGATCCTTGGATACACTCTCACTTTCGTCAGTGATAATATTAAGATAGTAACTTGAGTAGAGAACTTTATCAACATCTTTCTTGACCAGCAGATAGGTGTCATCAAGAAGGCTAGTTCGTAATCGGCTTGGACTTAATGGTTGGTAAGCAGGGGAATCCTTCTGAAAAGGTACCTGAAAGTATTGAGATCGTGTAATCTGAAAGGGTAGGTTGTTCATATATACTGCTAATGCAAAGGCAAGATCGGTTTCGTATTTTTCAGTGGTAGTGAGACGCTGAATTTGTTTGGTAATCAGAGTTTGGTTGCTAGAGGATAGCGTTTGCATTCCGATTCCCATTTTGCCTTGCAAGCTCATCTGCTCTTGGTACTTAATACAAGCAAGTAAATGCTCACGCTGTCGGGTAGGACTTTTTGAAAATACTTTGCTACAAGCAATACAGCAAACCAATTCAAGCTTTCTTATTTTTAGTATATGATCTATTTAAATCATTTGGAATTAATTAGATACTCACCTTTCTTCCAGATCCAGGTGGTACAACTTCGAAGGCATCATGAAGTTGGGCATCCTTTGTACGGCCCATAATATATTGTTCTGTTTTTTTGTTGTGGAATCTGATGTTGTTAGACGTATCGTAGGAAAAATAGAACTTCACATGGAGCAAACTCTCTTATAAAATACTAGAAGTCTAGAACAGGGGTTGACAGAAGCCCTAATACAAGGCTCATTTTGGAGTAATTAATACAAAGATTTTATATTTAAGGTCTATGATTTAGGGTTTTAAAATTTGAAGTACGTATGTATGGTATGTTTGGTATAAAATCAAAAGTATAAAAAACCGTATATTATGATAATATACGTATTTTATAAATCCCTACTCTGAAGTCCATTCCGTTGTCTGAACTCGTTTCACTTGGAAGAACCAATACTGATTTTATTTCCCTCTCCCAGTTTTCCTTCTTTTCCAATTCCATTCTAAGGATCATGTCATTGCTGGATCCATAGGGTACCGTCGGAGGAAGAATTGGTGTATCCTCTATCACATCCTTCATGGATAATGGGAATATTGCTCCCATTTCTTTAGTTGGTCTCGGCGTTTCCATTAATGACGCCAGTTTTCTGTTGCTTTCCTGTAAGCTATTTTCACCGGGTAAACATACTATGTCCTGGCTTATCGGGTTAACCACCCTGTCAGATCTATCAACCTCTTTTCTTTTGTTAACTTTTCCCGTTATCCGTTTCTCAGGAATCTGTGACTCTAACTCCTCCTCCATTTGAGCAGTGTGTTTGCTGTCGCCCAACCCCAACCCTTCCGTAGTCTTATTGTTTCTCAGGTCTATATCTGTGTCCCTGAGTAGGATATAGTCCCCATCGTTGCTCCTTTCCAATTTAAATTTGTTGTTATACAGCTTTCTGTGGTTTGGGGATAATTCTCCAAGTTCTGATTCCAGCCAGCTGCTTCTTGTAATCTTGATCATTGGGGCACTATCGGTTACCCCACTCATCGTAACATCGGTTTCGCTCTCTGTCTTGGATGGGGCATAACTCAAATCCTGTAAATGATCAAAAAGGATACTCACCTAGTTTCCTTTGTTTAGCACACAGTGGCCACAACCGGCGACCAACATTACCACCCTTATCACCCTCTTTAACTCTGACACCCATTTTGGTCTGGCCGCATTGATCCACTCCCTCAAGTCATCGTCCTCTTTCTCCATTCTCCTACATTCCTTTCTATGGATAAACTCAAGTTTTATCTTTTCCAGTACAACATAAGGGGTGACCAGCAACCTCTGTAGCAACTTTTGTCCCCCTCCGGGACCATTCTCCATTGTTTTACTCACCTCCTCTGTAAAATGAAGCTAAAGTTCTTTAACTTCACAATAAATCTTTTTCTTAGTGTTGCCAATCAAAATGTACCACCTCAATCCATAGCACTGAAACCGCCAATCATTATTTCCCACACCCTTCGTCAATCAATCAAAAATAGGTAATTGTTAAAAGCAATTAAAGTTCCCTGTTGTTGTGAAAATGTGTCGTCCGGGATAGCGGGGTGTGAGTGTATAAATGCCACAGCTCTAGTGAGAGTGGGCCTACCTTTGCCAACCTTGTCGTATTAGCCCATCTGGAGAGTACTGTACTAGTACCATTCGCGTTGTAGTCTAGAATTCCTGGCTCTGGAAAAGGGGCTAAGAGGACTGGAAGGGGATAGCCGCCTAGCTCCTCTGAGACAAAAAAAATCAAAGATTGCTAGCGGACGCAACTCCAACAGCATGGAACTTGGCTCGGATATTTTAGTTACCACGGTAATGGTTGGCCCCTTTGGGTGGAGTCGATAATCTCACCCGACCCAAGTACCGCAACCCGCTGCCCGTAAACACGGAGTATAGAGATCGCTGTCAAGGGGACCGCGTGGGCGGAAGAAAGCGGAAGGAACAATGCAGAAGAGCAAGAACTTTCCCTGCCCATGGTTGGCCGCGCAAAGTCCTCCGCTTGCTCTAGCGAAATGAGAAAATAGGTGAGGGCTGGAGGTTGAGAGAGGCCGGGAAATATTGTATCCGGCGCAATGCAAAGTTTCGCAACATGTTTCTTCTTCAGGCTTCCTACTACTTTCTCTTTCGGACAGAATAAGGGGAGGAGCATCTGCTATTTGGCTATTACATGAGTTTTTACTTTGGAGTCTACTGGCTTTGAATATTAGGAAATATGCGGATTTTCCGCGATGACGGGCTGCACTTAACTTGCGTGGCGCTAACCAGAGCCTAAATGAAGTAGAAAGTCATAGACAACACTAGGAGATAGTCTAATTGATGAGTACAGTCGCACCTCGCTATCCCGGATGGCCAAAATCCGCAGAATCTGTCCGGTTCAACGAGTAATCCGGGACAACGGGTCTGGTTTTGCAGTAAAGAATTTTTGAATTCACAGTATTTCATACGGGACAGCGAGGTATCCGTATTATCGAGATCCGGGACAGCGAGGTTTGGCTGTATAGTATTGAGCACAGACTGCCAACCGGGCCAGCTACTTTAAAAAAAATAGCCTTCACGGCCGATTCTAACATTGCGCGTCTTACACCAATATCGGTCGTCAACGCGCAAGCAAACAGGAGGGAAATATCTCCCAAAAGTGTGAGTTTTGCCCTTTCTACTAGAGACAGAGAAAACCACTTTGCGGCCAAGGATACATTAAAGGGTGTCTCGATTACTAATACTATATTTTACTGCTTCACATTACACTTCCTCTCCTAACGACCCCTATGTGTTGTTCAAGACTGTATAGTTTGAAGTTTGCTCTATGGACTCAAGATAGTAACAATTAAATTGAGCTACCCGCATCAGAGTTCAACGTAGACTATATCTGGTCCCAGCACCTCGTATTCCTGGCCCCATGTAGCTCCCGTGTGTGTAATTACTTGTCCTTGTCCACTACAAGTGATAGTTAAGAAGCATAGTCGCACCTCGCTATCCCGGATGATCAAAATCCGAAGACTTTGTCCGGGACAATGGGCGATCCGGGGCAATGGGTCGAGTTTTACTGTAGAGATTTTTTGAATTCACAGCATCTCATACGGGACAGCGAGGTATCCGAATTATCGAGATCCGAGACAGCGAGGTTAGACTATACCAGAAAACGAGGATCAGAAAAAATACCGTATTTACTCGTTGAATCCACCATCGGAGATCTCAATAGAAATTATGGACTAAACCGCAACAGGCGTAGAAGAGCAGGTTAACGAGGTGACGAGTACCAGCTAATGAGAACCTGCCAGCTCAGCTTCCCCAAGCTAAACTGAGTCCGGATAACATTATTCCTTCTCGGGATGTCACGTCACTGGTTGGAAGGATCCGAGCCCGATCCCACATGGTGGATTTAACGAGTAAATACGGTATCTAGCTAATCATCAGTGCGCGTCTAAGCACTCATACTAGCACTTGCATTTTCTCTAAATTCTTACCTGTCACTTGTATAACTCTGACTTGGTCGGGAGTTTAGAAGACCTCCCTCCTGCCGGATCTCGGGCCGCAAGAAAAGCAAATAGTTTCCAACTGCCTCGAAATCTCGAGGAGCCTACCGGAGTGCTAGCAAGGTCGAACCGTGCGCGAGATGTGTGGACCAGGAAATGTCAATGACATAAGCGAAGAAAAGAGGCAGGGTTGTTTCGGAGCTTCGTTTATCCGAGCCTCTCCTATCCGGTATGTGGCTAAAGGGAGAACAGGGTAGGCTATCGAGGGGTTTTTTTTTGAATGTTTTTGATTCGTGGTTACTGCCTCTGATTATGATAATAATACAAGTACTTATCGCTCAACCGATGGTGGGCAGACCGCTGCACAAATATTGGGGGCCCAGTTCTGGAGGAATAGTGGAGGAATGAATACGTTTGTTAGAGAGGGAGTGCGAAGAAATTGTGTTGTATGCACTGTACTGTACTGTACAGTACAGTACTCGAGTACTTGTACAGTACAGTACCATGATGTCTCATGAAATCCACCATCTCTGGCGCCCCCTTATCCCCGTTATCGGCTGTGTTCGACCACGTTTACTTGGCAAGCTAAACCTATATTGGGATGATGTTGCGATTTACAGGGATATTTGCGAGAACGGATATGCAGTCTTTCATCAGGTCTTACCGAATATCAGCGGGTGGCTAACAGGGGTATTCCGCTGATAAAGGATCGAGTAGGGTAACAAAAAATGCTTTCTAACACCTGTTCGTCACACGCTGATATCCGTCAAGACCTGATGAAAGACTGTACTGTACTCGAGTACAGTACCGAGTACTACGGCAAGTTTCAGGAGATTTTGCGGTACACTAAGGGTGACTACTCCTATTGATCTTCCCGTTCTCTCTTAGTATCGGCACTCTGGCATTCTGTTTCATCTGTCATACGCCAGATACAAGTTATCTCGGACAGCCAAAAAGAGCCTTCGGGGCCAACTCGATCCTAAATCCCCGGAGGGACCACTTCTGGAGAGGGTACAACAGAATTTCTTCTGTTGGGGTTGCGTAGGATCTGGTTTGGAACTGGTCCATGATTCTTACTTTCGTCCGAGGGCGTGCAGAAAAGTTGTTGCTGCGGTTGGAGTCAGAAATGATGCGCACAACTTTTTCGAACGGTCTACCGGAACGCGATTCCGGCCCCTTTTGGGTGTCGATAGAATAAAATAAGATGAATGCGATTGGGGGCCTTGAAAAGGGAATTTTTTTTTTACAAAATTACCGGGGTAGTTATTTTGGGAATTTTTTCCTCAAAATTTGATGTCTGCAATTCCGTATGCTTGGGTCCCGCGAGGACTTGGGCGGGGGGGGCAGGTTTTGGTTGATCGGCCCCATGTAAGTGTAGAAGGAAAATCGGGGGGGCTTGTGGATGTATAATGGAGGATTACTCTTCTTCTCGCACAAGTCCAAGTTTTTATCCGGCCCCTCGTTTCCACTTCAAGGCCGAATTGAACATCGTGGAGCCGAATGCACTACTCGTACTCGAGTAGAGTGAGGGGTTGGGGGCTGATTACATGTTACACAACCTCAATTGAAATCCCGACATTTTTATGCGCGTAGCGACAAGGCCGAGAAACTAAAGTTTATGCTGAGCCTAGCGCAAACCGTAATCTCGGTTCATTTACAACATTTACTCCCATTGTAGCTTAGTGCAGTCCTAGCTGCAGTACTCGTACTCGTACTTGTACAATTGGGCTAACGGAATTCTGAACGCCTTGAAACATGAGCCACAAAGTAGTCTTTCTATTACGCAAGAGGTATTGGAAAACAGGGATCGTGAGTTTGTATGGGCATCCAGACACTCCGGGATTTTTTACCACACCGACTTTCGGTACCGAAAAAAAACAGTACGGTATGGGCCCGGGAGAGTGCTCAGGGAGGTGGGGAGTCATGGCAAGCAGGCGCAAGCGGGAGAACGACACGAAAGGAAGGAAGAAGGGAAATCAATCATCGTCAAGATTGCGTTTTTGTTCGTCGTCTTCCTCGTTCTCGTCTTTGTTCTCGCTCGTATACACCTACGTGTGACACACACACAAGGCAAGAAAGGTGGTGGGCGAGAGCTCTCGATTCAACTGCTCCTAAGAATCTGATGGTCACCCCCGCAAATACCGCGGAACAGCCACCTCTACAAACTCGGCAGAGCACCTAACTAGAACTAGCTGAACCCCGGATACAAAATTGAGGGCATTACAGGACGGCACGATCCCATTTACGTCCCTACAGTACCTCTTGTCTACTGCAACATAAATATACACTTATGGAGCGGCTCAGGCGACGGCGGGCGTCGCAACGAAACTCCACTTGGACCGCTGCTAACGGTGCATAACATCAGGGAACGGGCGCGACTTGTTTCAGCCTTTACGGGAATTGGCCAACACCACCCTCTGCAGAGGTTGTTCCTGATGATGGACACAGTCAGGTTGTGATCGGGTTTTGCTCGACTCGAAGCTCAATCACCTCGATCATAGCCAACTATGATCACCATGAGGGCCCGTAAGCCTCTTGGCTGTGATTTTTGGATTTGTATTCGGGAGGAGAGCCGCCAGTAAGAGAGCTGCGAGGCGGTCTGTCTGTGGCAGTGGTTTTATTCCACCCCCTCTGATGATTACCGTGCCTGACCGGCCCCCCGGGTTTGGTTACTAGGTGCGAGGATAGCGCTTTCCAGATGTACCACAGGATATACGGTGTTGAGTCAGCTTACCTCCGTATTGCAATATTGTCAGTGGCCGTATGCTTGGATGGGTGGCCCCTATTGGCCGCGTTTCGGTGATGGAACTACGGTATAATGGGGTATGCATGTGTAAGCACGATCACGATCGATCACTCTGCTCGATATATTCTTTTTTTCAGTCACGGTATTAGTAACAGCCTCAAAGTGAGTACGGCTGGGCTCCTTATGTTTGCTAAGGTATGGTTCTGAGTGGTAAAGTATGAGAGGGGGGGATTTGCTGAAGAATTGCGGGGAGAACCACCCGTCCAGGTATACGATGACTAACGGCGCCACAATCCCGAGGTAAGCCAACCCGGCACCGCTTATCCAGTGCTTACCGTGGCACAATGGGCCAGGGTTAATTCATGAAAGGTGATAAAGGTGATGAAATAACTTCCAAAAGACAGTTAATTACTTGAAGCTATCGCGAGATAGAATCAAGGAAAGCAATTGGCCGAGCACACCAAATGTAATAACACAAGGATCTGATGGACGGGAGGACTTTGTGGTCATGGGTTTGTTGTGTATTGTGAGAAGGAATTTCTTTAGCTAAGGCGTGTATAGAAAAAAGGAAAACAAGATCCCATAATCTACTGTAATATCCTGACGCACGAAAGGGACGCCCCCGGTTTTTGAGGAAACTCAATGCTAACCGATCATATCACACCGAATCATCGTCGGGAAATGGCTGATCACTAGATTAGGGTTTACTTATTTTATTGATAACTTCATCACGGGTTCTTAATTAGATCGTAGTTTAGCATAACCCGACCCGCGAGATCAGCTCGACCATGCTCGTGTGCACTACCAGTTGCACCCTTAGCATTGAAGCCGCTGAAGGAAAGAAAGTATCCGAATCTTTCATAGATAACATCAATTCTCTCAAAATATCAAATGTGTTGAGTCACTGTACCGTCACGGATGATCGGTCTGACATCCTAACAAGGTTTTCCTCACTTGAGCCCCGCATCCGACTCTAAGACATTCGACCCCGCCAAGCAGACAACCTGGGGGAGTCGCTGCTGCAAACCGAGCATGCGACCTCACTTTGCCACTAGGGCCAGGCAGTTTTCGGGATCTATTTCGGTGGGAGAAAATCCTCAGAGAGAAGGAAAAAAAGGGCGGTGCTTGCGGGAAACGATACCAGTTGGCTGGTGGTACGAATAGACGTGCTGCGCGCTAAGGCCAAGGCAAAAATATTGCTGTTTCATGTCTCCGAGTTGATTTCGCGACACGGAAAGAGCAACATCCGACAAATCTGTTGGGTTCGCTACCGGAAAAGATTGTCGGTGGAATGGGAAGGATCCCGGACGAGATAAGTCGGACCGTCGAAGATTGGAAAAGAATGTTATTAGTGGAAAGGGGGCTGCGAGTGCCTGAAATTGTAAAGATTCTGCGATCACATATTTACAGCCGGCATATACCGGTATATGTCGTCCACGTTCTGGGCATCGACCTGAGATTCTGGATTTATTAAGACAAATTCTGGAGGGGCCCCAAACCACGCGAGCGTCCCCGGCCGGAAGACAACACACCCGCGACGATATTGGCCGGCATCTTGGCAGGGGCGTGGGATTTTCTGCCCGCTAACCTAGCAATGGCGATATCGTTGGATATATGCGAATATGACTAAGTAAAGATATATCTCTAGGTGTGATGGACGATCATCAGAAGAATATTCCTCAACCGTAAATTGGATAGCAGGATAGAAAAACATCTTTTGGTTTCGTCACTAGCGCATCTGGAACTCTACCGATTTCCATAACCACTGATGCTATCCTTGGGAAACCACGACCTATCACCCCCTCTAATTGAAGCTGGGAACATAACATACACATACCCGTCTCAGCATTTACTGGCATTGGCTAGTTGCTGAGAGAGGGTTTGTAATTTCACCCCAATATAGTTGGGCACATCGACGAAAATGTACCACTCCTGTAGTCATGGAAATTTTCGGTCTTTGCCCTATTTTCCATTTATGAATTCTGTATAACAATTTTGCGTTTAACTTTAGATTGATTATTGTTTCCTTCTTATAGTTCTAATCTTTGTCAATTTCAGCTCCTGCAAGCAATCCTTTATCTCCCGAGAGTGATACATGCGTTGCGCTGCGCGAGTACAGTACCTTAGGTATCACTGGGAAGGAAATATGCATAGTGGCGGGGATTGTGGACGTAGCCGTGAGACCCCCTTTGAGATATTCAAACACATGTATGGTATTGGGAATTGAGCAGAGGAGACTCGGGGGAGAAAAGCACTTATTTCTAAGGGGCCGTCTGTACTAGACTCAACGAATCTGAGTTTGGGACATTTTTGTGGGTTTTCATCATGCTACCATATCAACCTCTTTGAAGCGGTAAATTATTCGCGAAGAAAGAGATCATCCGGAAGCGCCCAACCCGAATGCCTTCCATGTGCCTGTCGGACACTCCGCACTTGATCCTGGTATAGGTGAATGTCTACCGGATCGGCCCTTACTTGGATGGTGCGAATTTTGGTCGGCAAGGGTGCAATACCGCAGGAACCGAAATAATTAAACCTCGTGGTAGGATGTTAGAGTTGCTTTTGCTGGTATGGTGCTTTTTACTCTTCTTTTTTGTCTTTGGCTGGGTTAAGGGGGTTTGTTTTCGCAGTGTTCCCACTCTTATCCAAGAGTGGGAATCTTGGATGCTCTAGCGCTGGGTCTAAGTATTCCAGTTCTTTATGGTGCCGGTACCTTGCTGCCTAAACGCATTCTTGTCATTGACCTCCCAAGAAATGCGAAATAGGGAGATATGGGAGTTGGAAAGTATGGGAAGTAGGGGAAGCGTTGAGCCTGAAAGGGTTTACGCTCCGCGTCTAATTGGTGGGTATAGCAACAGCGAAGCAGGTGTGATTAGGATGTTGGGGACTTGATAATTCAGACTTCTGCGATATACGAATATGTCAGGCTTTGGGATGTAATTGCTAAAGACAGAGAGATAGGTGGAAGTAGAAGGTTGAAAAACATTCAGGCATTGAGCATTAAGCCTCACCCACTCCCCATTTGTAAGTATCCCGAGGTTGTGATTAGACTGTCATTTCTCTAGTAATCGCGGACGGGATAAAGGGATGCTCGAAGTAAGTTATACTGCATGTATTGCTCGTACGAGGAAGATTAGTTAGTAGCTAAGGAACAACGGAAAATAGATAAAGGTGAGATCGTATAAATGGGAAACAAAGGACAGTCTAAGCCTAAATGCCATATTAAACAAGGAATAAAGTAAAAAGACAAACATATATTGTAATCTCCCATTAGATAATAACAATGAAAATAGTATATCTACACCCGTGAACTGAGCTTTGCTATAGTGGAACCAGGAATCAGGAAGAAAGGAAAACGGAAGGAAAGGAATGACAGAGGTGTCCACGAGATTATTGTACGCTGTAGGGAGGGAGCACAAGCGACCTAGATGAGGGAAAGCAGCCAGCGGTGTGTATAGGCGTGTCTAGGGGTGTACCGAGAAAGCGGTGCATAGCGTTTTTATTATTGTTGGGTTAAACTTTGTGGGAGCTCGCTGACCTTTGGTTCAGATCCAGTCCGCTGTTCACTTCTGTTTCTCCCTCTTCTGTGGTAAAGGTGGGCTGGCTGAGGACACTTGGGCCTTGCAGATCCTTTTTGTGGTCTTCTATCTCTACGTACCGTGACTTTCACGGAGGTAACTATTGGTATCATAAAAGCTGACAGGAATCACGAGTGATAATCGATGATCCTCAATTAGAGGCAAGGGGAATAAATCCTCTAATATGGTATACCAAGCAAACTATTGTCAAAGAAGGCTTGCGGGATATGCTACAACGCTCGGGCCATTTGGAATAGGCTTTTTCTACTATCGGCCTATAAAGAACTGGTTAAATAGAACTCGTATGATACATCACTAGTATTCACTACCCCAATTCCGAATGAGCGTATCGCAACCTAAAACTAAAACAAGCCAAAAGAGTAGGATGGGACTAAGCCGGGCAGAGCGGGGCGGGTTCGCTTCTAAATTCGGTCGGACTACAGAATAATCTATTTACCATCTAAGCAAAGAGCAATCTATCTACTAACCATATCCTCCCATTCATCACCATTATTATCCCTTGCTTTGCAAGATTACCCTAATACGGGGCATCGTAGCCTTCCTCGGAGACATGAGCAACATCAACCGTCAACTTTTTCCCATCCTGGGTATAAATGCGTAGGCCTACGCACTCTACTGCATCACAGTAATTCTCTTTGCCGTCGTCTTCGTCGCTGGAGACAATCTCTTCCCCTCTCCCCCGCCCTGCCTCGGATTTCTCTTCTTCCCTATCTCCTCCCTCCGTCGCTTTGCCTGTTGCCTCGCCTTCCCGGAAGCTAGGCTTTATGCCGCGCTTGCAGGACTGCATTCCAATTTACTCCATGCCCACTCTCCACCGGGTAAGTCCCTGAGACAGTGCAACACCGACGCAATACCACTAGGCCGCGACCCCGCTATGCCTTTGGCTTTACCGCCTAGAGCAAGTGAGGGTTTTCTAGGTGCTTCGCTGCGCTTGTACCTATTCTGGGGTGTTATGTAGTTTGCGCCTTTGTGAGCATGGCCCCGGAACCTGCACACCAGCCTGGGCCAGCACCTCGGCTTTCACGGGAACCAACCGCCATCTGGGGTTTGGGCGCCCACGTGCGCTTAATTTTTCTCCCTCTGGCGCACGGGGGCTTTTTGGATCCTAATACGGCGCTTGCACCCTCTGCGCCAGGTTTTCAGGTTTGTATCTTTCATATATGATATTGCTATGAGATTCACTCCCGGGACCGAGCCAACATCTTTAATCTTCACGGGGGTAATTCCGGTAGCTTTGGGGTTTCCAGCTTGCTCCGTTCTTGCTCCGTTCCCTCCCATAAACAAAGCACATGACCTTATCTGATCTTTACTATTTTATATCAGATACACACATTTTCCATTGTCCCAATCTTAACCCCGTCATGTTTGGTATGACTGGTTTACACAGTCTAGCCTTTGGAGTTTCAGGACTTTGGTTTTCAAGTGCGGAGTTTAACTCCAAATCCTAGTCTAATCCTGGCGCGCGAACCGGGGCCCTAGTGATAAAACAGGTTCCGACCTATCACAGTGGTGGGGTGGGGCTGGATAAAAATTACTGAGTGATGTGGTATGAAGAGGAAGAAATATTCAGAGAATAATTCTGGATCATATTTGGGGAATTAGTATCTGGTTCGAGGGAGGCCGGGTTTGTGTAGAAGTATTACTGGCAACGTGTCTTATCTAAAATCCTGGGATATGGTGCCGCTATAAGTAATAGGCTATGGACAGGGTTTTCTAGCCTAAAACTCTGCGAACCTAATTGAGTCCACATATGTTTAACTAGCTTCCTCCACCAGCGTGGCTTCCACGATAGGTACATAATACCTAGTTTACTGTTTGACGTTTATACGGAAATAACCATTTCTATGCTAAGGTTGTGGCGCCGGCCGTTCCCCGGCTCGCAACTGTAGGCACTCTCCGAGAGAGTGCCTACCACCTCGACGCCGGATTTTCCCATCACGAAAGTTTGAACCAGTCACCCACTCCACAAAGCCCCCTCTACGTTCAAAAATCATGCAGAAAGTGAGGCTCGGATCAGACGTGCTTCTGAGAGGTTATGCGAAGCGGATGGGCACAATATTGCTGGGGTTTCGGATACCGGAGATCACCTTGGCGGAATGGTACCCTAGGATGCTCCAGATGGATTTAGTAACCACGGATAGGTTTAGCTAGTATAAATATATGATATTTAAGTAACCACGGTCCATCTTTATCATTTGGGTTACTACTGATAACATTGCCACATCAAACTATTCTCAATTAGTCTCCTAAGGAAATCATTCATTGTCTTTTTCCCCCTGTTAACTTTATCAGAATCTCATAGCTCCTTGCCAAATTTACTTCAACAAATATCCTAGGTTGCTGGCTTTATCTTCTACTTGAGGTGTCTATCGCAGGAATATTTGCCGTCCTCCGAGAAGCATTCAAAGATGAAGTATTGGCTAGGCGGGTATTTACCCGCCTGGTGGAGAAGGGTTAGTCTCCGGGTATCTTCACTAAACTCCTTACTCGAGTATAGAACATTTCTTGGCCTAGAGACCAATGCGCTGAACCAGCTAAATCCCGCTTATTCTCGTGCGGCATGCATGAAGAACTGTTGATCGACAACGGTTGCTAGATCCCTGGGGTGCCCCACTATTGTTACTCGAGTCCAGTGCTCGGATACCAGGAATAGTCCGCGAATACTAGGGGTATTCAAAGTTGAAAAACTTGGAAAAAATTAGTGTACTTCACTGTCTCATGTATGCTTGGCACATCTGAAAACAGTTAACTTACTATGAATTTAGGGCGCGTCTGGTTGCTACTTCAAACCTCTATTTTGGCCCCGATTCCAGAGGTTTACAACAAAACTTGGTTTTGGACTGAAGTGGCATGTCTGGTTGACAGTGAAACAGAGCAACAAAGTTGCAATAATGAGCTCAAAACGAAGGTATCCAAAAAACAGGTCAGAGCTGTTTTTTACAAGATTGTAAAATGAAAAAAACCCCTAACCCAACCACACCAATAAATTCATAAACATGAAGTGCATTGCCAAATTCTAGATAGAAGTACATGCAGAACTATACCCATGATGCCCAATTCCATTATCTATCAAACTCCATTCCTCTTTATGCCAACAATGCTCTGTAATATCGGCCTAGTGGTTGGTATTTATGCATGCTCTCAATTGGACAAAACACCATGTTGTACCTTGCCTATAAGTGGCAAGGAGTATGTTACTGAGTTACTCACCGCGAATGAGCGCCAAATTTGCGAAGCCCTCCATATGCCCAAAGAAACCTTTCTCGATCTGAGAGACTGGATGGTTGCCCATACTAGTCTGCAAGATACGAAAAAGATCTCGATAGAAGAACACCTTGCGACGTTTCTGGATATCATGGGTCACCACAGTACGAATCGGGAAGTCCAGGAGAGATTTCAAGTCAGCGGATTTACGGTCACAAAGTAAGTTTGTATATTATTATTTTAAAAGATATAAAGTATATGTACATAATGTTTAATAAATAATAACATCATTATTATAGAGTTTTCAATACCATTCTAAATAGTTTGGTAGAATTTTCCATAAATAATATTATGCTTCCAAACCCTGATGAACTTCCACGGGAGATTTGGAGAAAAAAAGGAATCCTTTATCCTTATTTTAAGGATGCATTGGGAGCAGCTGATGGCACTCATATTTTAGCTAAAGTCAGCAGCAATGATATCCCCAGATTTAGGAATCAGAAGGGAGAAATCAGTCAAAATGTACTTACGATTAGTACATTTGATCTATTTTTTGCTTGCGTTATTCCTGGGTGGGAGGGCTCCGCCCATGATGGACGAGTCCTCCAGTGTGCACTACAAAATGGACTTCAAGTACCTAATGGAAAGTACTTCCTCGTTGATGCTGGCTATGCTTTACGAAAGGGATTTTTGGCTCAGTATCGAGGTATTCGCTAACATTTACGTGAGAAAGCAATCTCGAAGCTCAGGTTTTATATATTTTTTATATTAATTTATTTCTTATTTAATATTACTTATACAAGCTACTAATTATACAAAATAAATATAATAAATTAGACCTAAAAACAAAGAAGAATTGTTTAACCTCCGACACGCACAAGCTCATAATTGTATCAAACAGGTTTTTGGTATCTTAAAAAAGCGCTTTTCAATTCTACAATCACGAATCGAATACCCCTACGAATCTCAAGTGAAGTTGGTGTTAGTGCTAACTGCCTTGCATAACTTCATTCTGAAAGCAAAGGGGGACGAGGAATGCTTAGATTGGGAGAAGGAGTATGATGAAGATCAGAGAAACGGTCAACGGATGCAAGGAAGATAGGAATTGAATGATAATGTACAAGAACTCAGCGCTGATAATGTAATGACCCTGCTGGATCTTACAGTAGACATAGTCTTATCCCATGCCAGAGCCCGGAAGGGTTACGGTTAGGCTAGTCAAGTAACTCTACCAAAGAGTTACCATGTGGACTAAGCAAATGGTAATGCTTAGACTGCAAACAAAAAAGGTATCCCGGGTAGATAGGGAAAGTCTACGCCGCGAGTTTGGAAGGTCTCCGAGAGTTTCGGCGAGTTACCCTACCTAAGGCAGGTAGTTATTCTACCTTAGGAAGTATAGTTACCCTACCTTGGCAAAGAGGTTACCCTACTTTTGGATAGGAGTTACCCTACCTTGAGTGTAAAAGGTTATGTAAAGTTTCGGAAAAGTTATAGGAATGTTCATTACGCAAGATTAGATAGGAGGATCGAATCTGGGCTCAATAGGGTAATCCATTGTTGAGCTACGAACCAAAGAAAATCTTGCCTTTGGTGAACATTGGAAAATCTGAGTCCAACACCTCTCTCTGGCCCCGATGTACAGACAATGCGTCATGGGCTAACTGAAGGGAAGTTGCTGGTTTACTAGTAAAAGCCTATAATTGAAGAGGGCGGTATAATACCGTATACGTTGTTGCCATCCTTCCGACCGGAAGCTGTTCGCAGGATTTATGAGAGGGCATGGGCCGATCGAATGGTTACATGAGAAGTTATTCTTGAGTGCATACACCACTGATCCTTATAAGCCTACAGTGGTAGGTATGTAAGGTATACCAAAAGCCCAGGAGACCTCCGGTTAAGTGGTAGACCTTCGACTCCTGTATGTCTCCAAAAGACTGTAAGATGTCAGGAGGTTGGTAGCGAGCTGTAGATCGTAGTAGTCTTATCTTGACTGAGGCGCTTATCCTCTGTGGCGGCTGGTAGCGCACATATAAGCCAATGGCTTAAGTACCTAGTCACGGGAGTCCGTAGACTAAGCTATCATGTCGAAGACAGTAGAAGACGATAGACTTGTAAAACGTAATAGTACCATTGAGTGGTTGTCTGTGAGACTTGCATAGACGAATACGTATGGGACAGTGAGTTCGATATTAGACAAGCTTATTAGTAACCTGTTAGTTTGTCACTAATAGGATAACGATGTGAAGAGTTTCCTCCTGCAGTTGAATGCAGGTATCAGGATACTGCATGAACACTTCATGTCGGATAATGAACTAGCGGAGGCGGCTGACATTGGGTAGAATGTTAGCCCGAGGCCCAGAGGAGATGGGCATGCTCGCAATGGTGGTGAGCTTAGAAGTGATGGAGAGGAGCTGGCAATATAATTCTACTTAAGTATATGCGAGACCTCTTCTCCTAAGATTATCAATTATCCTCTTGAGAACTTATTTGAGTAAAAGCTGCAGCTTAACGATATTAAGTTTCACTGTCAAGGTTTTCTCTCTTACATATTTGTTCTTCATTTTGCATATGAAGAAAGCTTCGGTACGGCCGCATCCTTGGGATCCATCTTCCCACAGGGAGCCCCTGTAACAGATGATAGTGGAATGAACGAGTTTCGAGATAGGATGGTGGAGCAGATGTGGATTGATTATACTGCATATGTAAATCAATAAACAAATAACCATTTGTTATACTTATAAAATAAATAACAAAATAAAAAATAAAAAATAAAAAAACAATAATCAAAATTGCATAAATAAAGAAGGTGAAATAAAAATACAAATTATAATTTACATATAGCCTCTCTTAACCAAAGGTCTCTTGCCTCTCCTGGCTGAAAAGCAATAAAAATTGAGGCCTTTACTTCACTTTCCATAAGAAGAAAAGCCTTAGCCAACTCATTTGCCATAAATGAGGGAGAATAATCTTGTTGTAGACGTTCGACCACAAGTTCCCGCGTTGGACACTGAATTGTTTGTGCTGTATTGCTAAGACGGTCGAGATCTTGGGCAATTGCACGTCCAGTTGTATTTCTCTCTTGTCAAACCTTCTTAGTAGTGTGTTGACTCTCCTCCTCTCTATCCTCCTCTTCCCCACTTCCCTCCTCTGCCACATCCTGTCTTCCTCTCTTGATCCCTCTTCCCCTTTGCTTCTCAACATGACCATAAGCTAACTCTCCGCCATAACCCACTTGATCCACTACCGGTGCCCAAACATCTTCTTCTCTTCCGATGCTTCCCAACTCTTGAGACTCCATAATGACTTCGTCCCCCACTGGTACGTATTTACCCGCTCCTGGCTCTCCCATATCCCCTTTATCGTTTACTGCTAACTGCATCATTGTTGACATACTTGATTGGCTTTTTGATGTTTGATCGGGCTTGGATGAGAGTTGTTGTTGAAAGGAAAGATTTGAGGTAAGTGCATATTCTCCAGTTGCTGATAAGTTTGCACATAGCTCATGCAAAATATCATAATGGAATAGGGTCCGTTTACGAAACTTTTCTGCTTCAGGATGGGCTTTAAGGTAGGCTTCCCAAACACTATCTGGTGCTGTAGGGAGTGCTCGATAGTCATCCCATCCAAAGCCGGAGTTGTTCTTAATCGCTGTATATATCTCATGATCCTTTTTTATCTATTGTATATTAGAATCTATTTACATAGTCTTATAAATGAAACGATTTCAAGGCCTCTAACATACATTTGCCCACTTAGTCTTTAGTTGGCTTGCCTCCAAATCAATTTGATAAGTGGCCCATAATCCTTCCTTTACTGTGATCCATGCCTTTTTCTTAATACCGTTTTCGGCCCGTTCACCACGCAGTACTTCGTCGTATAGGATCTTGAGAAATGTCTCAACCATCGCCTCAGTCAATTTGATTTTTGGCATTTTTGGTAATATTTAAGGAGATGAAAAGAAATAGGAACAGTGTAGGTAAGTTGATATTGTTTTCAATTGAATCAACAATGTATTTTTACTCTTTAACTTGATTTGATTATATAATATACTGATATATTTTGCACTTTGTGGGTGTCAACCAGACACGTCACTCTGACATCGATCTTCATGGATTATACTAACTTGAGATAATTGTATTTGTAGGATTTTTTTTTTTTTTTTTTTTTTTTTTTTTTTTTTTTTTTTTTTTTTTTTTTTTTTCATATGTTTATTGATTGTGGCTCAAAAACGTACATGCAGCTCGCGCTATGGCATACAAAAAGCCTTAATTCCAACACAATTACAAAAAAAACAACAAAACTCAACACTTCTCCACCCCTCCACCAACTTAGCGGAAACATATCCGCAAGCATCGCAAACGATGGCTAACAAAAACTTTAGTAAAGAAAATCCCCGTCACAAACCAGCAGGGGCAGCCAGGTTAGCCACAAAAGGACCGAA
>QLOI01001535.1:0-11361 GCA_003313605.1 Tuber umbilicatum
ACCCTTCCGGGCTCCGGCATGGGATAAGACTAAGTCTACTGTAAGATCCAGCAGGGTCGTTACCAGTTCATATGGTAAAGGCATTATTTACTTCGGACTGGCGGAGTCTCGCACACCCTGCGGAAGACAGAGTAAAATTAGGCCAAATACCCAGAAGCAAGAAATTATTCTGGGTCTACGAGTGTTCGCACTTAAGATTGATAAGACGAAAGACCCGAAGTTGTTGCGGAGAAACTTAGTTAGTATAAGTATTAGATGTACCGGCCGCGGAAACTCACACGGGCGATAAATATAAGAGTTCCTCACCAGCTATTAAACAGACAGTAATGGAGAAGAGATCTTATCAATAAAACAAGTTATTACCTACAATTTTTACTCTTAGTAGTTTTAGCGAAACAAGTGTTAGTGATAAGATCACGACGCCTTCCTGACATTACTCCGTTATCAAACACTTAACTCTTAACCTTACTCTACTGAGCTCCGAGTAGGTTACCTGTAACACTATATTGATAGTCTCTCTGTTACTGACGCATGATCGACACAAAAGGTGTCAAATGATTTTGACAATATTTTCTACTATCCCATGTTATTACCTGTTCTTCATCTTAGGTGACACACGCGCTACGCAGAATGTATCTGAATCCCTTCCCAGGTATTTAACTACCCCCAAGGACGAAGACAATTACGTCGACTTCGACCAAGACAAGCAAGAAAACCTTACATTAGCTTGTTCTATCGAATCCCCAATAGTTAAACAAAAGAAAAAGAACTCCAAAACAGTGAAACAGCGAAAACCTTATCAGGCCGAAACTTCATCTAAGTCACTTATTTGGAAACACCTTTTGCGGGAAATTGTTCTCAACTTTGATGACAAGAATAGTTCTACACCACTGGCAAAAAAAGCCCCTTGTGGCTGGTAACGGTAAGTTATGGATCAAATTCGTCATCACTTGCGCTGGTTACGCCAAAGGATAAGGCTAGTGGGGTTCAGCCGTCTACTGTCAAAATCCTTCGAGATACAATCGTAAGGGACGGTTAGACTACCGAACAATTCCTTTTTTACCACGAAATTGACGATTCAAAGCCAAGTCAAGAAACTAACTTGGCTATGGCATTAAGGATTTTGGGAGAAGACGAAATCATGGGGGAAAGCTTGAACGATGATGGAGTTGACCAAGTTTCAACCACAACGGCGGAACCACCACTGGTTCCTGGAAGTTACGTTCCAAGTTGAAGCTGAACCCCTGTCGTACGGCCTCCATCAAGGGTTGACAAAAGGCGATCACAGTCTAAGATGAAGGGTTTGGTCCAACCAACCCCTGGAGGACTATCCAAACCATCACTCAGTTTCCTCGAAAGATACTCTACCCCAATCCAAGGACCTCAAGCTAAGGCCAGACGAACTGCAAGAGATTTTATCCCCCAGCATGATTCGGCAATAGGATGTATTGACCCGACGGCAAAGGAGACCCAAGATCGACAGCACATTGCCTTCAATACTCTCTCAAACTCCGCACAACTCCTAGTGGCTATCTTGGAAGATGTTAGGACAAGAGTTAACGAAGGAGAGGAACCAGTCGATGACGAGGTAGAAAATCTCCAGAAGAACCTAGAAAGGGTTACTTCAGCACTTGGTAAAGCAGGGCACCAGTCTGAGTTGAGACGAATAAGCGAAGAAAATAAGATTCCGCAGCAGCAGGAGCGGCAACAAGAGGGTAGCCAGCAATTGCATAGCAACATAGGGACAACTGATGCACAATCCCTGGCCCGAGACCTCTTATTGGAAAAAGAAGTTAATACCTTACAATCACACAGGGACGAATTGGTATGGGAGCTAGCTACGCCAAAGGAAGAAAACTAGGATGTTAGGGTACAAATAGCAAGAAACTAGGTTGTCAATAGGGAATTCGAGGTCCGGAAGGATGCAGAAATCCTGGAATTGAAAAGACTACTGGACAATTTGTCGGCACAGGTTAATCAGCGACCATCAGGTGCCAACCAAGCAGGAAGCAGTCCGCCTTGGATCCCTGCACCTAAGGACAGCCAAGATTCTCAAGAGAATCAAAAAGGAAAAGGAAAGGCCCCTCAACGACAAGAGGTAGAAGCAGGGCCTAGTGGTGGAGAACGAGGACGGCCGCATGGTCCAAGAAATAATCCAGGTGACGACAATGATGATGACGATAGTTCATGAAGTAGTTCTTTTGGCAGCGAAAGCTACAAAGACCCTGATGAAGATCGACGGAGGTGGAAATGAAGGCAACAACAAGCCAGGCGTGGAATGACGCCCAAAGAAGACCTGGATTACGATCGAATGGAACTAGTTATAGAAGCCGTAAGCAAGGGTTTGGCCAGTGACAAAAGGAAGGACGCCACACAGCCCCAAATCTTCATAGCAAAGGACTACCAAAACGTGAAAACATGGCCACTCCAATGTGAAGATTATTTCCGACGAAACACACAACATTGGGAAAAACATATGCATAGGATACAAGGTGCCATCAGTCGTATGAAAGGAGAAAGTCTTACCCAGTTCACGAATTGGTATCGATGCGCTATGACTGGTGAACTAGGCTATAAAAAGATCGAAGGACTCATTCATTGGTAACGATTTTATCAAGAAATAACCAACCGTTATGCCAGTACCACAGAGACCGCTAAGGACTACGAGATATGAATAAGGTTAAATACGAGGGAAAGATTTCCACCCTCTTATTAAAGATGGAGAACCTTAACATCAAAGTGCAATTAACCGGTATTGCGTGGCGAAGAAAGTAGGAAGAAAACGTACCCCTGCAAATATTAGAATGATTATCGTATAAGAAATACGAGCTCGATGAAGAATGGTTAAGTGTGTTAAGGGAGTGTGGTGAAGGCTAGAAGGATAGAGACTGGATCAACGAGTCACTACAAGAGAAAGCCACATCAAAACGACAAGAGGAAAGGACCGAGATGAGGAGAAGGGTGGAACCAAAATCATCAAAAAGTGGAAGCAATACACCAAAGCAGAGCGCGCAGCATAGAAGGCGGCCAAACAAGGAGGTAGGACCTCAACGTTGAATAAAACTGAGAAATCAGGAAAGCCTACACAGTGAGAAAGGACGCAAATAGGCATTCCGCAAAATCTCACCGACAATAGAAAGCAAAATATGTGGTGTACGCGATGTGGGTTGACGAACCAAGAAGGGAACACTTGCCGAAAAGATGCGTAAGTAACGGCAATCCAACGGGCTCCTTGGAAAGGTACTCGCGAGGTGGATCCCAATGATCACCAATGACATAAAGGACGTCCGCGAGTGAATTTGGTAAATGGAAACCAACCATCCCCACAAAAGGCACAAGTCACGCGGGTCGAAAGACCCACACGGGTTTGGGAGAACCTTGCAGATCATGAAATGGAGGACTTAAAGGATTTGGTACCGGCGGAGATGGCGATCGGATAGTCTATGTGGCTGGTGCTAAATAGGACCGCAGGTCTATAGGAAGCGAAGAAACGATGCGAGGAACACCTTTCCCACCCACAGGTGGTAAGGACCCCCGACATATCAAGCGGGGAAAATGAATGAGGGTAGTCGGACAAGAGTTCCAGAAACTCAAAGGTCTCCGATAAGGAACAACTGGGGATTAAAACGAAGTCAGGAGAAATTATATTAGGGAGAGTCAGTAGGGGCGAGGGAGACGACCGTGGGAGTAACGAGGCATACTTCACTCAAGAGCCATCATCAGCTGCACTCGAGACAAGGCTCTAGACTTGCTTCCCATGAGCACAGTCTCCAGTGAATTGATTCGACAGTACCGACATATGAATTCTGTGACGGATATGATCTCATGAAATGAGGGTGGAGAACAAGCGTGGGAAGCATAGAACATGGTAATCGGCCAGCCCTATGAACCCGATGGTAATACAATGTATCTATCTGGACGAACGTGGATGCCCCCCAGACAGGACCTGCAGGTTGTAAAGGCAGGATGAGAGGGAACCCTTCGGCAAGGGGTAAAGACCACTAGTAGTGGGCTGCCCGATGACCAAAAGGTTGTGGATGAAAACAAGGTCACGCAACCAAATAACTGCTCGATCTCTCCTCCAGTGTTGGTGAAACACCAAAAGACCAAGATAAGAACACAATTGTGGAAAAGGCTAACAGGAGCTACTTTGGCTGAGGATGTCTGATTGACTGAAACTATCCGGGCATGGTCTCAAACATTAACAAAAATGTCACAAAAACGAAAGGCCGACACATTCGTCGAGATTCGGAAGAAAGCAAGAACGCCGCAACCAAGACGATACAACTGCTTAGAAGATATCGCCCATATCGAAACGGTAGGAAAAAGAATCTAGGTTCGCGAGTTGTTAGACTCTGGTTCTAATATGTTTCTAATCAACGCTCGTCTCGTAAGGAATTATGATATTTCCTATAAAACAAGACAATATCCTACAGAAATTTTAGGATTGGATGGCTCGGCCACTAAAAGTGGCGACAAACATTTTACTTGCTCAATTTTGTTAGAAATCAGCACTAACTCCCACCTATCAGAAATCTCCTTTGAAATTGCAAATGCTGGAAACTACGACCTTATTACTCCTTTCAGGTGGTGTAAAGAACACAACTTGACAAATATTAAAGAACCGGAAAATTTGTACTTTACCGAAAATTCATGCCCAGACCATGACATTGTGGAAAGATTGGGGGATATGTGGGGGTATGATAAGACGGTAGTCTTTGATCAAAATGCACAGGTCATAGGACGAATACAGTGCAAGGACGAAACAGTGGCGAACATCATACATAAGATCCCCAAACAATACCATGATTATGTTCAACTATTCGAAGAGGAAGTTGCTACGCAAATGCCTCCTAGAAGAGAATGGGATCAGGGCATCAGAATTAAGGATGGGGAAGAACTGCCTTTGGGCCTAATTTACCCCTTGTCGGCTATGCAACTAAAGAAACTTAGGAAGTACTTGGATGAAATGCTACAACAAGGGAAAATCTGATCAAGTCAATCACCTGCTGGCGCTCCCATTCTTTTCGTCTCAAAAGCAGGTGGCAAACTACGACTAGTAGTTGATTACCGAGGCTTGAATTTGGTTACCATCGCGGACAAATACCCTATACGTATCATGAGAGAGCTCAGAGAGTGAGTGGAGGGATCCTAGATTTCCTCAAAAATAGACCTTAAAAAGGGGTACTATTTGGTGCGAAAAGCAGAAGGAGACGAATGGAAAACCGCGTTCCGATGCCGTTATGGCCACCATGAGTACATGGTAATGCCTTTCGGATTACTTGACGCACCCGCTACTTTCCAATCAATGATGCAAGAAATACTACGGGAAGTTCTAGACCAAGCCGTCGTTGTCTACTTAGACGACATCCTGATTTATTGGGAAAACCAAAAGGACCACATTCAACTGGTTAACAAGGTCCTACAGTAACTGAAAGAGAACCAGCTAGTGGTCCACCTAGAAAAATCAGTATTTCATGTGAAAGAAGTTGAATTTCTCGGTTACATCGTCAATACCGAGGGAGTAGAAATGAGTGAAAGAAAAGTCAAGTCCATAAGAGAATGGAAGGCGCCCACTTCGGTTAAGGAAGTCCAAGTCTTCAAAGGATTTGCTAATTTTTACGGACGTTTTATTCAAAATCTCTCCGCGATTTGCAAGCCAATCACAGAAACCTTAAAAGGTGACCCAAAAAACTTTTATTGGGGCGCCGAGCAAAACACGGCTTTCGAAATCTTGAAGGAAAAATTCGTTACTACACCAATACTTCGTTATTTGTATCGCGGACTAGACACAGTACTCGAAACGGACGCAACAAATTTCGCTCTCGGTTGCGTTCTAGCACAATTTCAAGACAAGAAAGTCCAGTCGGTAGCGTTCTATTCCGGAAAATTGAACTCTGCGGAACGGAACTACGAAATTCATGATAAGGAATTACTAGCAATAAGGGAAGCATTTAGGGAATGGAGACATTACCTTTTAGGCAGTGAAAAACCACTTGCAGTTTATACGGACCACCAAAACCTACAATACTTTCTCACCACAACAAAATGGAATAGTAGGCAGTTCCGTTGCGCACAAGCGCTAGCAGAACATAATTTCAAAATCGTATACCAGCCAGGTGCAAGAGGAGGAAAGCTTCATACCTTAAGTAGACGGCACGAGTACCGTCTGGAGGAGGTAGCTGCGCATAGCAAACAGTCTATTCTAAAGCCAGAACATTTTCAGATCTTTTTGACATCATCAGAGAGTGACGAGGATAAAGGAATAGAAATAGAGGCGGAGTTGCCAAAGCTCCACAACATATGTGTCAAAAAATTAATCAAAGCGGTTATAATACCACCAAAGGGATCGCGAATGGCAGCCGGTCACGACCTTTATACATTAAACGATGCCCCACTTCCGGCAATGGGACAGCTACGGTGGACACAGGGATAGCTATCAGTCTACCACAAGGAACATACAGAAGAATCGCATCGCGCAGTGAACTAGGCAGTAAGAACGGAATTGAGGTTAGAGCTGGAGTCATTGATGCAGATTATACAGGCGAACTCAAGCTACTATTGCAAAACCACAGTTTCAAGGACTATCAAATACGCAAGGGTGACCACATAGCACAACTAATAGTAACTCAAATTGACATCTCAGACTTGATGGAAGTCAAGGAGTTATATCAAACAAGGGGCGCAGGCCAAGGTTGCGGACCCAGCGATTTCATTCCAAGTCGGACGCTAGCAACAGAAACAACAATGACTACGAAAAGTATACTGCAAGCTGATACAGAAACTAAGGAACATTTCGATAAATCGGACGAACTACTCAACCCCCAGTCAAGACAAGAAATAGTCTTGATGTCAAACTCCACTCTAGCACAGATAGCAAGGAAGGTATTTGCTACCGAATTTCTCGACCATGTCTTAGTTGCTGTAAAACAAGAAGGAGAATGGAAAGAACGTAAAAGGGAGTTGGAAGCTTTGGAACAAGATGGAAAGACGTTACCAAAACAATGGAAAACTGTTCGGAAGTTCTATACTAGGAAAACTGACTTCACGTACCCGATAACGAAAAACAGGGGACACTAGTCGCAAAAGGATGCCATTATTGTCAGGTGTCAGGGCATTTCGGACATGAAAAGACCCTTGTGATAGTCACACGAGATTTTTATAGGAAAGGGTTGGCAAACTGGATAAATGACTACGTACGATCTTGTGACAAATGTCAACACAATAAATCTCCGCGACATGCCAGGTATGGGTTGTTAAAACCTCTACAAGTCCCTTACGCGGCTTGGGCGTCAATATCTACTGATTTTATAACACATCGACCGGAGTCACAAGGTGACACAAAGATTATAGTCGTACCAGACCGATTTACCAAAATGGCACATTTCTTCGGTCCAAGCGAAAATGCCGCGGCCAAAGATGTGGCCCAATCCTTCCTACAGGAAGTATGGAAACTACAAGGGTTGCCGACCGAGATAGTATCTGAAATGGACACGAAGTTTTCCGTAGAATTCTGGAAATTGCAGTGTAAGCAGTGGGGAATAAAGCGAAAAATGTCAACCACATACTACCCACAAACTGACAGATAAACCGAGAGAACCAACCAAGTACTGGAAGGTTATCTGCGAAATTTTGTCAACTACGATCAGGATGATTGGTATCCACTGCTCCCATTAGCGGAACAGGCATACAATAACTCAGCCACAAACACACATAAAATGTCACCATTGTTCGCAAACTATGGTTTCCACCCACAAACAGAATGCATGAAGAAAAGAGAAACTCAAAATCCAGGAGCCACGATATATGCACATTGGATGAAGATGATATACTAAAAAGCAGCCATGAACTTGGATCGTACCCGGGAAGCCATGAGAAAATATTATAATACAAAGGATATGGAAGAACCAGACATCAAAATTGGTGATAAGGTGATGTTAAACGCAGAAAACATCCGCTCCAAACGACCATCTAAAAGGTTAAGTCCTAAACCTTATGGACCTTTCGAGATTTTGGAGAAAAGAGGCCGTTGATCCTACAAATTAAATATTTCCAACAGTTGGCATATTCATGAGGTATTTCATGTATCAATACTGGAACCTTAGCGAGAGTCCATTTGTGTAGGACGGGAGAACCCTCCACGAGCCCCCGAGGAAATTGAGGGAGATTTAGAATGGGAGGTGGAGAAAATTGTTCTTAGGCATATTGTTATGGGTAACCAACTCGGAGCTCAGTAGAGTAAGGTTAAGCGTTTTAACGTTTGATAACGGAATTGTGTCAGGAAGGGGTCGTAATTTTAATACTCATTTCGCTAAAACTACTAAGAGTATGAAGTATTGATAATAACTTGTTATATTGATAAGATCTCTTCTCCGTTGCTGCCTGTCTAATAGCTGGGGGAGGAACTCTTATATTTATATCCCGCGTGAGTTTCCGCGGCCAGTACATCTAATACCTATACTAACTAAGTTCCTCCGTAACAACTACTAGTTTTTCGTCTTATCAATCTTAAGTGCGAACACTCATAGACCCTGAATAATTTCTCGCTTCTGGTTATTCGGCCTAATGTTACTCCGTCTTCCTGAGGGTCTGCTAGACTCTGCCTCTCTGAAGTAAACGATGCCTTTGCCATATGATCTCTGTCTGAGTATGCCGCCCAAATGCGAAAATACCAGTTGTTCCTCTGTCACTAAGGTGATCAGTCTCAATTTCAGATAACGGTGACAACACAGAGGCATGACTGCATTATCATTACGTAGAGTCAGTAGGCTTAGTGCTCCATCGCTTCTTTGATTTGCCTAGCGAAAATGGGCTTGCAGCTACGTTCCCTTAACTCCCGTCCGTTTTGTAGACCAATGACTTAGTAGTAGTCGGTCAACGTGAATCATGGTTGTTATCTGATTAGGCGGGCTATTTCGCTCACGCAGATATCGCTTGTATCATATACTGGATTCCAGTTACATGAGCAGTGCACACTACCCCTCTCATATATCCTGTGAACAGCTTCCGGTCGGACGGACGGCGACAACGTATAAGATGTTATGAGGATGCTGCCATTTACACAGTTTTTGCTGGTAACTAGCAACTTAATACCATACTGCAGACGACGTCTGGGCCCTAAATGGGGACCAGAGGGGCGTGTTGGAACTGCATATGCCTAACACGAGCTCCCTCCTCCACAAGCTCGTCACGAGTCTTTTAATTTTTTCTTCCAATTCTTTCTAGAACTCAGCAGTGTAGGGTAAAAAACCTTCTGCGTTTACTTGGCCATGGCAGGAAAACCTTTCGTACTATTCTATCTCTGCCCTTCCTGGCATTTCCGGATTTTCTCTATGAAAACTTTCCATCAACACCTGAGCATGGTCCATGCTCTCTGGTGGTTCCCAGGTGTTCTCATCCTCTGAACAACCTTTCCATTTCACAAAATACCTTAGTTCACGCATTCGAACATTTCGTCCATGAACCCCCCTTGTGTATGAGATTATTTCGCTCTTTCACTATTTTCTCAACTTCCCCTTCCAAATCTCCCTCAATTTCTTCAGGGGCTCGTGGAGGTTGTTCCGGTCCTGCAGGAATGGACATTCGGTAAGGTTCCAGTAATCATACATGAAATACCCAGTGAATATGCCCATGGTCGGTAATATTTAATTTGTATGATGAACGGCCTCTTTTCTCCAAAATGTCGCAGAGTCCATAAAGTTTGGGACTTAACTTTTGAGATGGTCCTTTGGAGCGTATATTCTTTGCGTTTAACATCACCTTATCACCAATTTTGATGTCTGGATGTTCCATCGCCTTTTTATTATAATATTTTTTATGGCTTCCCCAGTATGTTGCAAGGTTTTTGCTGCCTTTTGGTGTATCCTCATCATCCAATGTGCGTATATTGTGGCTCCAGGGTTTTGTGCTTCTCTTCCTTTCCTCCATTCTGTTTAGGGGTGGAACCCATAGTTTGCGAAGAAAGACGACATTTTACATGCGTTTGTGGCTGAGTTATTGTATGCGTGTTCCGCTACTGAGAGCAGTTGATACCAATCATCCTGATCGTAGTTGACAAAATTTCACAGATAACCTTCCAGTACTTGGTTGGTTCTCTTAGTTTGTCCGTCGGTTTTTGGGTGGTATGCGGTTGACATTTTTCCTTTTATTCCCCACTGCTTACACAGTGATTCCCAGAATTCTCCGGAAAACTCTGCGTCCATGTCCGATACTCTCGCGGATGGCAACCCTGGTAGTTTCCACACTTCCTCTAGGAAGGATTTGGCCACAGCTTTGGCAGTCGCATTTTCGTGTAGGCCTATGAAATGGCCCATTTTGGTGAATCTGTCTACTACAACCATAATTTGTGTGTGTCCTTGTGATTCTGGTAGGTGTGTTATAAAATCGGTTGATATTGACGCCCTAGCCGCGTAAGGAACTTGAAGAGGTTGGAACAACGTATACCCAGTGTGTCAGGGAGATTTATTGTGTTGGCATTCGTCTCAAGATTGAACGTGGTCATTTCTCCAGTTTGGCAATTCATTCCAATAAAAATATCGCGTGACTATTTTGAAGGTCTTTTCCTGTCCGAAATGCCCCACCACCTTCGAATCATGACAAGCTTCCGCGATTACGGTCCATAGTCCTTCGTTGTTGGGCACGTAGAGGCGGTTTTTGTAGTAAATCTCTTTTTTTTTTTTTTTCATTTTCTTTTTTTTTTCCATCATGTGTTTCTTGATTATGGCCCAAAAACGTACATGCAGCTCACGCTATGGCATACAAAAAGCCTTAATTCCAACGCAATAACAAATGAAATAACAAAACTCAAATAACGCAACCAATCCTTCAAAGCGGGAAAACAAAATCCCTAGTATCGCCATCAATGACTAACGTAAAAAGTAAAGTAACCTTAAACCAAAACAACAGCCCAGTCCAAGGAGAGTCATAAGTAAGGTAACCCATCATCATAAACACAACCCACTGCTGACGCCGTGGGCATCCAAAAACAATAACAGTGGGCGAGTAAAGAAACATCAGGAAAGGTAAAACCCCCAACGCCTCAGAAAGAGGAGGCAGGGGAAGAGGATGAGGGTACCAGCAGCCAGGCAAAGGTGACGGCGGTGGGGAGGCAGAGATCAGAGGAGGCATGCTGGGCGGGAAACCAGTGGCTGTGGCGGAAATGTATCGTGCCAAATTGATAATAAGGGGGGCCGAGGACCAAACGGGGGCTTCAGGCGCAAGGCTAGAGATACCGTGAAGGTGGGAAGCTCTATCCTGGGCCTTGGCTGGACAGTGAAGGATAGCGTGATCAAAGGTCTTGTCTGTTTCCTCGCAGAAGGGGCACAGGGTGGAGGCATCACGATTGGACCAGGAGGTGTGGGC
>QLOI01001538.1:0-23878 GCA_003313605.1 Tuber umbilicatum
ACTTCCGGTATACCTTACATACCTACCACCGTAGGCTTATAAGGATCAGTGGTGTATGCACTCGAGAATCACTTCTCGTGTAATCTTTCGATCGCCCCATGCCCCCTCATATATCCTGCGAACATCTTCCGGTCGGAAGGACGGCGACAACGTATACGGTGTTACGCCGCCGTCTTCAATCATAGGCTTTTACTAGTAAACCAGCAACTTCCCTACAGTTGGCCCATGACGCGTTGTCTGTACATCGGGGCCAGAGGGGGGTGTTGGACTCAGATTTCTCAATGATCGCCCAAGGCAAGATTTTCTCCGGTTCGTGGCCTAACAACGGATTACCCGATTGAGCCCAGATTTGAACCCCCTATATAATCTTGTATAACAAACAATCCTATGATTTTTCCCGAAACTTCGCGTAACCTTTTACGCTTAAGGTAGGGTAACTCCTATCCAAAAGTAGGGTAACCTGTTTACCAAGGTAGGGTAACTATACTTCCTAAGGTAGGGTAACTACCTGCCTTAGGTAGGGTAACTCGCTGGAACTCTCGGAGACCATCCGAACTCGCAGCGTAGACTTCCCTACCTACCCGGTATACCTTTTCTCGTTCGCAGTCTAAGCATTACTATTTGCTCAGTCCACATAGTAACCCTTTGATAGAGTTACCTGACTAGCCTAACCGTAACCCTTCCGGGCTCCAGCATGGGATAAGACTAAGTCTACTGTAAGATCCATCAGGGTCGTTACACATATCCTCACAACAAAGAAATGGAATGGGAGACAGATCCGTTGTGCACAAGCAATAGCAGAATATAACTTCAAAATCGTATACCGACCAGGTTCAAGAGGAGGAAAACCTGATGCCTTGAGTTGATGGCCGGAGTACCATCTAGAGGAGGGAGCTGCACATAGCGAGCAACCTATTTTGAAACCCGAACATTTTCAGATCTCCTTGACTGCATCGGAGAGCGATGACGATGAAGGGATAGAAATAGAAGAGGAATTACCAAAGCTCTACAATATATATATATAAAAATTAAGCAATGTGGCCATAATACCAACCAAAGGATCGCGAATGGCAGCTGGTCACAACCTCTACTCTCTAAACGTCGTACCCCTTCTGGCAAAGAGACAGTTACTGATAAATACAGGTATCACTATCAACCTACCACAAGGAACACACAGGAGAATTGCCTCTCGCAGCAGGCTTGCAAGAACTAAGTTGAGGTTGGAGCTGGAGTCATCGATGCGTAGTATACAGGAGAACTCAAGGTACTCTTATGAAACGACAGCTTTAAGGACTATCAAGTACGAAAAGGCGACCACATACCGTAACTGATTGTAACTCAAATTGACAACTCAGAAATGATGGAAGTCAATGAGTTAGATCAGACCGAACTGGTAGGCTAAGGTTTCAGAAGCACCGCTTTCATCCTAACACGAATGTTAGCGGCTGAAACATCTATGCCTACAAAAGGTATACTGCAAGCAAATGCCAAAATTAACCAATATTTCGACAAGTCAAACAAACAACACAATCCGCGATCAAGACAAGAAGATGTCTTAATGTCAAACTCAACTCTTACAAAAGTGGAAATGAAGATGTTTGCTACCGACTTCCATGACCAAGTTTTGGTTGCTGCAGGACAAGAGGATGAATGGAAAGAATAATAAAAGAAATTAGAAAACTTGGAACGCAACGGGAAGACTTTACCGAAACAATGGAAACTAGTAGAAGAATTCCTCTACTACAAAAATCGCCTTTACATACCCAACAGTGAAGAACTGCAAACGATAATCATAAAAGAATGCCATGATTCTAAGGTAGCACGACATTTCAGTCGAGAAAAAACTCTCGAAATAATCATGTGAGATTTTTACTGGAAGGGATTGGCAAATTGAATAAATGACTACGTATGGTCATGGGATGAGTGTCAACATAACAAATCTCCACGACACACCAGGTACGGGTGGTTACAACCATTACAAGTCCCGTATACAGCTTGGGCGTCAATAGCTACCGACTTTATTACCCATCTACCAGAGTCGCAAGGACACATACAAATTATGGTCGTAGTGGACCAATTCACCACAATGGCCCAATTCATCAGACTACACGAAAATGCAAGCGCCAAAGATATGGCAAAAGGTTTTCTACAGGAAGTATGAAAACTACACAGGTTGTCAACTGAAATAGTATCGGACAAAGATGCTAAGTTCTCTGAAGAATTTTGGGAATCATTATGCAAGCTTTTGGGAATAAAAAGAAAAATGTTAACTGCCTACCACCAGCAAACTGACGGACAAACCGAAAGAACCAACCAAGTATTGGAAGGTTACTTACGCAACTTTGTCAATTACGATCACGACGATTGGTATTAACTGCTCCCATTAGCGGAACATGAGTACAACAACTCTGCCATAAATGCCCATAAAATGTCACCATTTTTTGCAAATTATGGTTTTCATCCACAGACGAAATGGATGAAGGTAAGGGAAGCTCAAAATTCAGAAGCTACGAGATCCGCACATTGGATGAAAATGATACACCAAAAAGCAGCCCAGACGTTGGAATGTAGTAGGGAAGCCATGAGAAAATACTACAACAAGAAAGCATTGGAACAGCCAGATATCAAAATCGGCAACAAAGTGATATTGAATGCAAGAAACATCAGCTCCAAACGGCCATCGAAAAAGCTGAGTTCAAAGCTTTATGGACTACTTAAAGTCTTTAAGATCAGAGGACGCTCATCTTACAAACTAAATATTTCAGACCGCTGGCATATCCACCCAGGATTCCATGTATCACTACTGGAAACATACCGAGAATCAATTCGTAAAGGAAGAGAACAACCCCCACGAGCTCCGGAAGAGATCGAGGGAGACCGGGAGGGGGAGGTGGAAAAAATAGTGCTGAGTGAAATAATCTCTTACACTAGGAAGGTTCGCGGACTTAATGTACGGATGCGTGAACTTACGTATTTTGTGAAGTGGAAAGGTTGCTCCCAAGATGAGAACACCTGGGAACCACGAGAGAGCATGAAACATGCGCAGGAGCTGGTAGAAAGTTTTCATAGTGAAAACCCGGAAACGCCAGGTAAGGCAGAGGTAGAATAGAACAAGAGGATTTCCTGCCGTGGCCAAGCAAACGTGGAAAGGTTTTTACTCTACATTTCTGAGTTCTAAGTGGAAAAAAAAGGTTGAATTAAAGAAAGACTTGAGACGAACTTTCAGAGGAGGGAGCTTGTGTTAGGCATTTTTAAGATCACTCGTCGATCTGTCTTATCTCGTTAACTCACAACAGGCGTCGATTCCTTATTATATAGTTATCGTATACTATTCTCAAGAGTTGCGTTCAACCCTTAAGTCTCATAGTATTAACTATGTCGCTTATAAAGATAGGAAAGATATTCGTTGAAAAGTAACAGTCTTTATATTCATAAGGTTATAGATAGTAAATAACTTAGATGGTTGCGTGAAGAGCTATCTACCTCGTCCTTTGTCCTCCTTATATAGCCTTCCCACAACCCGCTTACAAATCAAAAATAACTACTATGAGTCAAAATTGGGACTCATACATTCGCATAACATCATATGACTCAAACGAGTCATTGCAGAATAACAATATAACTATGAGTCGCAATTGCGACTCATGTGAAAACATAACATCATATGACTCTAAATGAGTCATTCGTGTAACCATAACATATGACTCACAACTGTGAGTCATGTAAAACCTCATATGATCTCTAAATAGATCATGCACGTAAAATCAATAACATAAAACCATATAACAAATGAAACCCTATGACTCGTACCTGAGTGCTAGTCCGAAACCAGCTAAGTCAGTCTAGAATTGTGATATTAGCTCCCCTCTCCCCTAGGCCATAGTCCCATATGGCCAAGCGTTTGGTTCCTCCTCTTAACAGTATTACCAAACCATTGGAGTCCAATGTCTCGGTTTCTCTGGTTTCTCTTTCTCGTATCTTGCTCCCTAGAAATCTTCTCTCATCTTCATATGGAGTCTTTTTGCATCGTTCATTATCCAACTGACTCGTTCGCGTTTCACTTTGCGAGTAAATCGTTCTTTTTTGAGTGCTTTTTTTAGGGCATCGTTTTCTTTTTACAGTATAACTGCGGGGGCATTTGTTCCCGAAACGTGTTTTTGGGAGTTGGAAAGGCGTTTTCGTTCTTCGTCCATGGTTCGTTAGAGGATTCTAACCTGTACCTCCAGTTCCGTGATCCGTGTACGAAGAGTTCCTACCTCTTCAGAATGGTTTTTTATCCCCCCCTTCCGTCGTTGGTCTCATCCCTTGAGACCAAGTTTCTTTGTTCCGTTGTTTCATGTGGAAGCGACAGTGATTGGGCATGCAATCGCACCAGTTGATGCGTTCGTGTCGGGGGCCTTTAGGTATTTGGGAAGGTTTCCCATCCCAATCAATCTCCATCCATCCTTCTTCCAAAGGAGGGGAAGATCTTGTAGTGTTTTCCCTTGTGGGAAAATGTTCTCGGTTTTTCTTTTCGTCCAAGTGTATGGGACAGTAATCGCCGTCGCAAAAAGGTAAAGTGTAGTCGGTCATGTTCCTTGTTTTTCTGGATTTCTTTGACTTTCTTTTCGAATTCTTTGCTATCTCCCCATCTGTCAGCCCAACTAATCTTCTTTGGGCTTCCGGGGGTAGTTCTGGTGGAATCGTTGGACTGCATCTTTCGCGTTGCTGAAATTATTGGCAGGGTACCACTCGAGGTCGTGTTCAGGTAGATAACTGGTCCACTTGGCCTGGTATTGAAGTTTGTTGTAGTGTAGACGAGAATCTATTATCTCGTCAAGTTCGTATTCGTTTTCGCCTTCGATCTCTATAGATGGAAGAGGAAGTTTCTTTTGTGAGAGAAAGGAGTTATCATAGTATGGTTCGAGGAGACTGATGTGGAATGTAGAGTGTTGCCCATCGAGCATGGGAGGTCGAGTTTATATGCTCGAAGTCCTATCAGTTCGATTATTTGGAATGGTCCTAATATTTTGTAATCCAGTTTCTTCCAAGGTCTTGTTGTTCATATGCTGCCTGGTAGCAACCACACCATATCGCCGACCTTGAGGTTTGGGTCTGGTTTTCGTTGTTGGTTGGCTGACTCCTTCTGCCATTGCTGTGCATAATTGATTTCTTCTCGTAATATGTCGTGCAACTTGCTCATATCTTGAGCTTGCGTTATCTTTTTCTGTTTTTCCTATTTTGCCGGATCAAATACTAGGTCATATCCATAGTTCGCATAAAAGAGTGTCATCTTAATTGTTTCTTGTTTTCCGTTCTTATATGCGAATTCAGCTGATGCAAGATATTGCATTCAATTAACCCGTTGATAGTTCATATAGGCTCGTAGATAGTGTTTCAGCATCGCATTAGTTCTTTCGGTTTGTCCGTTGGTCTGGGGGTGAAATGCGGTGCTTAAGCGTCTCGTGATGCTTAATTGTTATGTGATTTCTTTCCACATTTCTGATGTGAATAGTGATCCTCGATCGGATATAATATCTTTCGGTAGTCCATGCAATCTAAAGACTTGGTCTTTAAACAAATGAAAGAATTGATTCGTGTCCATGTCTGTTCTGCATGGTAGGAAGTGTGCCATTTTGGTCAAGCGGTCTATAACGACCCATATGGCGTCATAACCTTTTAACTCCAGTAGTCCAGTAATGAAGTCTATTGCAATAGATTGCCATCATCTTCCTGTTGCTTCGCGAGGTTTCAGTAGTCCATCTGGTGCGTGACATACTGCTTTCGTTCTTTAGCATGTTTCACAGTTCTTGACGTATCGTTTATTATCGTTTTGTATACCTGGCCAGTAGTATGATCTTATGATAAGTTCCGTTGTCTTAGTCGTCCCACCATGTCCTGCTTGCTGGACGTCGTGGTTGCGTCTTATCGTTTCAGTTCGTAATTTTTCGTTGTTCGGAACCCCTATCTTGTTATCGTACCACAGATAACCATTATCTCGTTTGCATAGTCCCAGGGCTAGGCCTTTCATTTCTTTTTGGCCTTTTCATAGTGCATCGATGATCTCTGAAGATTCCCGTTCTTTTCTGGTTTTGACTTGTATCCATTAAGTATAATGGTCATCTGATAGTGTCCCTGTCTGGATTTCGTTTATGGATTCGTATCCACTATCATCTTCTTCTTCTTTGAAATATTTTCCTCTGGGTAGTAGGATCTGTTTTCTCTGTTGGATTCGTTCATCTTTTTTTGTTGGTATATCTTCTTCCCTTCTGGTAAGGGAGTCTTGCTGGCTTCCTTGTTTGCCAGGTCGATACTCGATCTTGATATGGTATTGAGACAGAGTCCCACTCTATCGTGCTTGTCATTGATTGAGTTCTTTGGTAGTGGTAAAAGCAAGAATGTTTTTGTGGTCGGTAATCACTCTTATTTCTTCTTGACTTCAGAGTACGTATTTTCTCCATGCGTTAGTGCTTGAACTATGGCTAATAGTTCTTTATCGTGTATGTTGTAGTTGCATTCAGCTTTCATCATTGTCTTGGATCTGAATGCCACCGGTTTCCATATCCCATCGGTACCGAGTTGTGATAGTATGCCAGAGCATACATAGTTGGAAGCGTCTGTTTTGATCATGATAGAGAGTTCTGGTCGAAAATGTTGTAATATTGGTGCCGTGGTAAGTCTTTTCCTAAGTTCATTGAATACAATCTGTTGTTTCTCTTCCCATTTCCATTGGATATTTTTCTTTGTTGTGTCATACAAAGGTTTAGCTATCCTGCTCAATCCTTCAATGAATCTTCGATAAAAGTTGCAAAAGCTTAACAGGCTTTGCACTAATTTTACTGTTTTTGGTGGTTTCCAATCGTCTATTGCTGATGTCTTGACTGGATCCACTCGTACTCCTTCCAGATTTACGATTAATCCCAAATACTCCCTTTCTTGTTGATGGAATTCACATTTCGTTGGTTTGAGTCGGATTTTTGCGTTTCGGAGAACCTGTAAGACAATTTTTATATCCTTTCTGTGTTGTTCCATGGTTTCAGAATATATGAGTATATCGTCTAGATAGACAATGCAACATATATCTAGGAATTGGCTGAGCTTGGAATTGATCCATCGTTGGAAGGTTGCCGGTGCATAGGTTAATCCAAAAGGCATAACCAAGTATTCATACAATCCATATCTTATCTGAAATGCTGTTTACCATTCGTCTCCTTTCGCAATCCGGATATTGTGATAGGCATTCTTGATGTCTTGTTTCGTGTAGTACTTTGCCTTTCCGAGTCAGTCGAGTGCTTTGTCAATCAGGGGTAGTGGATATCGGTCTTTCTTGGATACAGCGTTAAGTCCTCGAAAGTCTACGCATAATCGAAGTTTTCCATCTTTCTTTTTGACGAACAAGATCGGTGCTCCTGCGGATGACGATGACGGTCGTATCCATCCCCTGTCCAGATTCTGATTTATGTAATCCCTTAATGCTTTTAACTCTTCATCCCTCAATGGGTAGAGTTTCATAAAGAGCGCGGTTTTTCCTTCTTCAAGTTTGATACGGTGGTCTTCTAGGCGGTGTTCGGGAAGGTCTGTTTGTTCTCCTTCCTCAAACATGTCGAAAAAGTCGTCGTATTCTTTAGGGATAAGTTGTCTTAAGGTGACTTTCTTCTTTTTCGCTTCTTGTTAGACCACTAGTCTTGTGCTGATTGTAGAGGCTTCTGCTATTATCGGTCTGATGCTTTCAGTATCCCATTTCAGCGTGCCAGTTTGTTCTCCTTGTTGATATAGTTTCCCTAAGGTTTTGCTAATATAAAATCGATATCCACGCTTTTTCCTTGAGTATTTGGCAAGTTGTTCGTTCCGGTACTTCCGAATCCTTGGGTACTCCTGTCTGTCTGGTCCAGGTCTTGCACTTCCTTAAGTGTTCTGGTGTCTATTTTTTCAATAATAATCTGTGGTATTCAATCCCCTTTGTTGACCGTATAGTCTATTTCTTTCAGGTTTATTAATAAGACTTGGATTTCTCCTCGATAGTCTGTATCGATCACTCCTGCACCTGTAGCGATGCCATGTTGCATGGCTAATCCGCTTCGTAGTGTGATTCTTGCATAGGTGTCTTCTGGTAATCCTATTGCTATCCCTGTCTTGATCATAGTCTGTCCTTTGGCTGGGACAGTCATACTATGCGTGCTGTGCAGGTCATAACCCGCCGCTTTTGCCGATCCTTTGACCGGTATCTTGGCCTCTGGGTTCATCCTTAGAACTTAGAGGTCTTCGTTTGTACATATCGCTTCCGATATGTTTGCTTGTTTGTTCTCTCAAAGGGCTATCTCTTCAGGAGTCGTTTTGATTGTTGTTGAGACCATTAGACATTCTTTAGCGCATCTGTCGCTATCTTTTCTTTTGCCCTGTCGATTCCTGGGTTATGTCTTCGGAGCCATGGCATTCCCAGGATAATCTCATGCTTTCGTAAATTGGCTACTTGGAATGTTATCGTTTCTTTATATGCTCCAATTTCCATGGTTACTTCTGCAACATGGGTAATGGGTTCTGCTTTGCTTTTTTCTCCGTTGACCTCGTATATGTCTCTTGGTTTGCTGATCCTTCTCAGGGGTATATGTCGACTTTCGCAGAATCCTCTGTCGATGAAGTCCTTCGTTGCTTCTGAATCCAGCATAGCATTGATATCCGTGGTTCCATTTTCCGTGAATAAATATATTTTGATTATTAGATGATCTGAATCGTTGTCTTCCATGGTATAGAGTTGTGCCTTGTTCAAAATTGTCGATAGGTGTGCTAATCTCGTGGTTTTGCCGATTTCTTTGTCCCTCAGACCACTTCTTACTGGGGACTTTGATCGTTTAAAGTCTCTGGCTTATCGTTTTCTGCCATGGTCTCTTTTAGCTGGACTATTTCCTTGTTGCAGTTGGCGATAAAATGTCCTTATTCTCCACAACGTAGACATGCGTTTTCGTTTCGTCTCCTTCGGTACTCGGCTGGGGATATTCTCGAAAATTGAAATCGATTTCTTGGCCTTCTTCGGTTGATGTCCAAGTCCATTGGATCCAATCTGGATTGGTTACTCTTGTTTCCCATTGTCTTGAAGGTTCCGTTATTGTTCCTTAGTACGGTCTCGGTTTTTGTACCGCCTTGTCTTTCTTTTTGCAGGTGTTTCACTGCAATCACTTTCGTTTCTTTGCGGATAGCCCAATCAGCTAATTCTTCAGCATTGTCTACTTTGTCGTTATAATGTTTGAATTCTTCTTGCAACTGGGAAAACATTCCCATGAATAGCCATTCCTCTGCTGTAGTGTTGTCCAATAGAGCTTCGGTTAGGATCAGTCTGAATTCATTCCAGTACTCGGTCATCGTTCTGGTCCCTTGTTTTATTTCTCGGAGATTGGCTCTCGCTGCTCCTCTTGGATCAACTTCTCCAAATTGTTATTTGATAGCTTCTAGGAATTCCTCCCAGCTGTCCCATCCGGTGTCTCTTATCCCTTCTGTATAAGGGGTAAGCCAAGCACTTGCATCTTTCCTTAGTAGGCTAGAGATGTAGACAATTTTTTCGTTATCGTGTCCTATGTCCCATCCCACTGCTCGGAAATATATTGTCAATTCCGCAATCCAACTTCGCAGTTGGGCTCTTTTGCCAGAATAAATTTCTGGTTGTTTGACCTTCGGTTTGGACTGTCCCAATGCTTGTATGACTTGTCGTAATTGTACTGGTGACAATTCTGGTTGTTCTGGCGGCGGTGCGGGTGCATCTGGAGGTGGCCCTGGTGGGCCTGGTGGTGGTCCGATGGCAGACATTCTTTCGCTTTCGTCGTCTGAGGTTGTGGAATCAAGTTCCGATCGCTCTTCTTCTGTAACTGGACTTGGTGTTCTTCCTAGCTGGGAAACAGTTCTTCCGAGGGCTTCTGATAGTCCTCCTAATCCGAGGTCGTCATCAAATGTATAATCCATGTTGAATCGTCGGGTGTTGCTTTAAGACACAACCAAATGTTAAGATCTCTTGTCAATCTGTCTTATCTCGTTAACTCGTAACAGGCAGCGATTCCTTATCGTATAGTTATCGTATACTATTCTCAAGAGTTGCGTTCAACTCTTAAGTCTTATAGTATTAACTATGTCGCTTATAAAGATAGGAAAGATATTCGTTAAAGAGTAACAGTCTTTATATTCATAAGGTTATAGATAGGAAATAACTTAGATGGTTGCATGAAGAGCTATCTACCTCGTCCTTTGTCCTCCTTATATAGCCTTCCCACAACCCGCTTACAAATCAAAAATAACTACTATGAGTCAAAATTGTGACTCATACATTCGCGTAACATCATATGACTCAAACGAGTCATTGCAGAATAACAATATAACTATGAGTCGCAATTGCGACTCATGTGAAAACATAACATCATATGACTCTAAATGATTCATTCGCGTAACCATAACATATGACTCACACCTGTGAGTCATGTAAAACCTCATATGATCTCTAAATAGGTCATGCGCGTAAAATCAATAACATAAAACAATATAACAAATGAAACCCTATGACTCGTACCTGAGTCCTAGTGCGAAACCAGCTAAGTCAGTCTAGAATCATGACAGGCATATGCAATCCCAACACTCCCCTCTGGCCCCGATAAGGGGCATGGACGTCGCCTGCAGAGCCATGGGCAGTTGCTTGCTACCTGCAAAAATGGCGAAATTGGCGGCCTTCCCGTAACACCATATAAGTCATCACCATCCATCCAACCAGAAGCTGTTTGCAGAATCTATGAGAGGGGTAGTGAGCACTGCTTATATAACTAGAATCCAGTGTACTATAAATAAAGTACCTGAATGAACAGAAAAATCCACCGAACAAATATTAAGACATTGTACTTCAAGCTGACCGACTACGAGTAGTCATAGGTCTGCAAGAACGGACGGGAGTTAAGGAGACGTAGCTGCAAGGATGTCTTACTAGGCAAATCAAAGAAACGATGGAGCACTAAGCCTACCAACTCTACATGAAGATAATGCAGTCATGCCTCTTTGTTGTCACCAGATTCTGATATTTGGTCTCATCATCTCAATCACAGAGGAACAACTGGTATGTTCGTCATTGAACGGCATATTCAGACTAAGTTCATATGGCAAAGTCATCAATAGCTTCCGACTGGTGGAGTCTTGCACACCCTCAGGAAGACGAAGTTATAATAGCCAAATGACCAGAAGTGGGGAAAGTATTCAGGGTCTATGAGTGTTTGCACTCAGATTAAGGAAACACTAGTTGCACAGTCGTTGCAGAGGTACCTAGTTAGTAAAGATATTAGATGAACCGGCCGTAGAAACTCACGCAGGATATAAATATAAGAGTTTCTCTTCAGCTATTAGAAAAAACAGCAACAGAGAAGAGATCTTATCAATATAGCAAGTTATTACCTACACTTCATACTCTTAGTAGTTTTAGTAAACCGAGTATTAGCGATTACGATTACGAAGCCTACCTGTCATTACTCTGTTATCGAACACATTGAGAAACGCCTAACCATACTCTACCGGGCTCTGAGTTGGTTACCCGTGACAATATTTATTAACAGTAGATAACTCAAAACTTGGTAGTGTAGATCCAAGGGTATAAGGGTTCGATAACCGAGTAGTGTCACGAAGGCTTTCAAGTAATAATAATAATAATCTAGTAATAATATAACTTGTTATATTGATAAAGTCTCTTCTTCATTTGCTGGTTCTTTTTACAGCAGAGGAAGACTCTTGTATTTATATCCCACACAAGTTCCGCAGCTAGTACATCTAATCCTCCTACTAACTAAGTATCTTTCAACTAACTACTCAACCAATATTTTCTTCGGTCCAAGTACGAATACTCTTAGATCCTGAATTTATTTCCCCAATTGGTCTTCGGGCTGAAAATAACTTTGTCTTCCTGGGGGTGTCATGGACTCCGCCAGTTGAAAGCTACCAATGCCCTTGTCATATGAACTTAGTCTGGATTATGCTACCCAATTGTGAATTCTTCCAGTCGTTCCATTATATTAAAGTAATCAGTTCCAATATCAAACATTGGTGACCAATGCATAGGCATGACTGCGTTTTCTTCACAAGAGTCAGTAGGCTTAGTGCTCCATTTCTCCTCTGATTGCCTAGCAAGAATCTCCTTGCAGCTACATCTCCTTAACTATTGTCCCAGTAAGATGCGTTCTTGCATTTTGTGCGGTGGTTAAGATGAGATTGGTTTAATTGCTTCATAAGTTCCTATTCAACTGACCAATTTTATTCTTTTATCCTCCCTTGTATAGGTGAGGGTCCAGTCAATTGGAGTAGGACAAATGTCCTTAGTCAGCTTCTATGTTTGGTCATGCAATAGATAGTCAAACCTGTGACCCTCATGCTCATATGCCTAACAATATGTCAGTAACGCATATAGTTGATGACAGAAAAGTCTAGTACCAGGAGGACAATCAATCTTAACTCCAAGCTCAGAGAAGGAGGTATCGTCTCCTTTAAAATCTTCTAATATAACAACCGCACACCATCCATGACATATGTCTTCCACATCTCTGTAGTTATTGGTATTCACATTGATGACCAGTGAACATGAAGTCAATTTCCCAAATGCTTCATCAATATTGTCTACTCTTCTATCGTAAATGGTCTTGTAGAGGGTCTTATATTTGGAATACTCTTTAGGGAGAAAACTTGAAGCATCAAATACAGCCTTTCCAGTTTAAGTTAATGGCAAAAGCTTTTGGACAAATAACCTCAGTGCTCCAATGGCCAGTTTCACGTTATATGATGGCGCTTGTCCCAGCCCAAGTTTGTTATTCTTGGTTCACTTTTTCATTCTTAGTACAAACGGGTAGTGTTCAATAATTGGCTTCGTTTTCGGGCCCTGTTTCTAAGGAGCGGGGGCAAAATAACATAGGTTATTTTGATTAACTGGGAAGAAAGATCATCCAAATCAGACCAAAACTGACAGCTAGATGGATTTGAAGTTGTCAAACTTCAAAGTGCTCTATCTCATTCAGTTTTGGTCCAATTTGGACGATTCATTTTTTAATCTGCAGTTATTAACCTACTCTTGGCGCCCCGTTTGTCAGAAACGGGGCCCGTAATGAACACTAGTTCAATAATACAGTCTTTCATTCTTAAAGAGCTGTCAGGATTAAGCTTGCTGCTCGCGTTCCCCTCTGGGCGGCCGAGGGTTGTAGCATCCTTGGTATAGTTGTTGTTGAAATTTTTGATTCATTTCATATGTTTATTTTACTTCGATAATATCGCATATTCTCATACTTGCTTAGTGTTACGGCATTACCTATACCCCGAGAACATTACTACAGCTAGGACATATATGACGTCTATTTCATTGAATATTTTCTGATAATGATCAGAATAATCACATGTGTTTTCTTTATGGATTTCAGGATATTTCTCTGTCTTTATACATACTTTCCAGTTCTTTTAACTGACAATTATTTCTTCAGACTTATGGTTATATTCCTCACACACCTTTAGATTAAAGTACATTATTTGGGATTTCCTTGGCAGATTCTCAGGGGTTAACACCATCACACTTTTGTTTCTTCCTATGTTTTCCCTATTATTTCTTAAAATATACAGAGTGTATGCAGAGGATCCAAACCTGTATATATAGAAGCTACTACCCACCTCGTTTAGGAGAATAAAGGATAGAATCTCTACCAATCTTCCTTCATACCAAAATACCTCCTCCCTTAAAACATGCCTGCAATACATTTTTTCAGTATTGCGACTGTATACTCTATATAGTCTATTAAAATCGTACCGTTCACACAATTCTGTAAAAAGGTTACACAAAGATCCAGGAAAAGTCATTGGAATATTAGTTATGCGAGATTATATAGGAGGTTCAAATATGGGCTCAATCAGGAAATCCGTTGTTGAGCTACACACCGAAGAAAATCTTGCCTTAGGTGAGAATTGGAAAATCTGAGTTCAACACCCCCCTCTGGCCCTGATGTAAGGACAATGCGTCATGGGCCAACAGGAGGGTAGTTGCTAGTTTACTAGTAAAAGCCTATGATGAAGACTGCGACATAAAACCGAATATGTTATTGCCGTCCAGTCAACCGGAAGCTGTTTTGCAGAATATATGAGGGGGCATGGGGCGATCGAATGGTTACACAAATGGTTATTCTTGAGTGTATATGTCACTAATACTTATAAGCCTACCGTAGTAGGTATATAAGGTATTGTAACAGGGGCTCCCGGTGGGAAGATGGATCCCAAGAATGCGGCTGTACCAAAGCTTTCTTCGTTCCTAAAATGAAGAACAAATATGTAAGAGAGAAAACCTTAACAGTGAAACTTAATATCGTTAAGCCGCAGCTTTACTCATTAAGTTCTCAAGAGGATAGTTGATCGTCTTAGGAGAAGAGGTCTTGCATATACTTAAGTAGAATTATATTGCCAGCTCCTCTCCATTACTCCTAAGCTCACCACCATCGCAAGCATGCCCATCTCCTCTGGGCCTCTGACTAACATTCTACCGAATGTCAGCCGGCTCTGCTAGTTCATTATCTGACGTGAAGTGTTCATGCTGTACCCTGATACATGCATTCGACTGCAGGAGAAAACTCTTCATATCGTGGTCCTGTTAGTGGCGAACTAACAGGTTACTAATAAGCTAGTCTAATATTGAACTCACTGTCCCATACGTATTCGTCTATGCAAGTCCTGTAGACTACCACTCAATGGTACTATTACGTTCTGCAAGTCTATCATCTTCTACTGTCTTCGACATAATAGCTTGGTCTACGAACTCCCGTGATGAGGTACTTAAGCCATTGGCTTGTACGGGCGCTACCTGCAGCCACTGACGTTAAGCACATCATCAAGACAAGACTACAATGATCTAGAGCTCGCTAACAACCTCCAAACATCTTACAGTCTTTCAGAGACATACGGGAGTCAAAGGTCTACCTCTTATCCGGAGGCCTCCCGGGCTTCTGGCATACCTTACGTACCCACCACGGTAGGCTTATAAGTATCAGTGGCATATTCACTCAAGAATACCCTTTCGTGTAACCATTCGATTGCCCCATGCCCCCTCATATATCCTGTGAACAGCTTCCGGTCGGATGGATGGTGGCAACATATACGGTATTACGCCACCATCTTCTATCACAGACTTTTACTAGTAAACCAGCAACTACCCTTGAGTTGGCACATGACACGTTGTCTATACCTCGGGGCCAAAGGGGGGTGTTGGACTCAGATTTTCCAATGTTCGCCTAAGGCGAGATTTTCTCTGGTTCATAGCTCAACAACAAATTACCTGATTGAGCCCATATTTGAACCTCCTGTATAATCTCGCGTAACAAACATTTCTATAGCTTTTCCCGAAACTTCACGTAACCTTTTACACTCAAGGTAGGGTAACTCCTATCCAAAAGTAGGGTAACCACATTGCCAAGATAGGGTAACTATACTCCTTAAAGTAGGGTAACTACCTACCTTGGGTAAGGTAACTCGCCGGAGCTCTCAGAAACCTTCCGAACTCGCAGCGTAGACTTTCCCTACCCACCCGGTATACCTTTCTAGTTCGTAGTCTAAGCATTACCATTTGCTTAGTCCACATGGTAACCCTTTGGTAGAATTACTAGACTAGCCTAACCGTAACCCTTCCGGGCTCTGGTATTGGATAAGACTAAGTCTACTGTAAGATCCAGCAGGGTCGTTACAGGTATACCGGAAGCCCTCAAGGCCTCTGGGAAGGTGGTAGACCTTTGACTCCCGCATGTCTCCGAAAGACTGTAAGATGTCTGGAGGTTGTTAGTGACCTCTAGATGGTAGGAGTCTTGTCTTGGTTGACGTACTTAACGTCATTGACTGCGGGTAGCACCCATATAAGCCAATGGCTTAAGTACCTCATCACGGGAGTATGTAGACCAAGCTATCATGTTAAAGACAGTAGAAGACACTAGACTTGCAGAAAGTATTGATACCATTAAATGATAGTCTACAGGGCTTGCAAAGACGAATACGTATGTGACAGTGAGTTCGAAATTAGACTAGCTCATCATTAACCTGTTGGTTCGCTACTAACACGACAATGATGTAAAGAGTTTTCTCCTGCAGCTGTACGTACGTATCAGGTTACTGCATGAACACTTCACACTGAATAATGAACTAGTAAGAGCAGGTAGACATTTGGTGGAATGTCAGCCCGAGGCCCAGAGGAGATGGGCATGCTCGCGATGGTGGTGAGCTTAGGAGTGATGGAGAGGAGCTGGCAATATATGATTCTACTTAAGTATATGAAAGACCTCTTCTCCTAAGACAATCAACTATCCTCTCGAGAACTTATTGAGTAAAGCTGCAGCTTAACGATATTAAGCTTCACCCTTAAGGTTTTCTCTCTTACATATTTGTTCTTCATTTTGTATACAAAGAAAGCTTTTGTATGGCCGCATCCTTGGAATCCATTTTCCCATAGGAAGCTCCCCTTACACATATACTCTATATAGTCTATTAGGATCAAACTGTTTACAAAGTTCAATACTACCCTCTAGATATACCATAGTCATTGTTCTATACTAAACGTCCTTTATTCTATCCTGTTTTGAGCTGGAAGGGAGCTTGCTTTGAGCGAGTTTGGATGGTTCAAAATTACTATGAGCATGTTATGAAAAGAGGGGGGAAAGGAAGCCCTAAGAAAGAAATGGAAGCAGGAACGCTAAAGAAACAAGAAGAAGCAGGTTCAGGAGACCCCTATAAACATTGATGGGGGTGAACGTATTTTGAATTCAGGCACAACTAAATGTAAGTCATCATCCACAAGTATTTAATAAAGTTCCATTCATGCATTGAAAGCGTATACTAATCTCTTTATTAAATATATTATATCACCGGCTACCTATCCTATGGCTCAACAGCAAGATACAATATAGCATGAAACAGAACATTTACAAGATGTTGATTAAACCCAGACATTATGTAACATATCATCAATGTGCTAATTTTGATGTCCTGGATGCAATCCTTTCAAGCCTAAATGTCAGCCAAACTTCAACTTAAAAGACAACTTTGAGGAGAAAAATGAGTCCAAATTGCAACTTGTCATGGACAACATTGTGATAATTAGGGACAGGTAAGTAATTAATGATACTTGTGGTTGTAAATAAGCTTACATGGTGGTTAAATTATGATTAGGCATGGTACCCCATGTGTAGTAAATGCTGGAAACAAAAAGACCAGCTGGCTATTACCTCAAATTGAATCAGCAGTCTACAAATATACTGCTTGAAGAAATTTGGTGGCAGATCATACCCGGCATAGTGTAATAAGCACATGGGAATAGTATAAACCGGACAAGATACCAGACATTCAAGATACTGATACCGCTAACAACTATTGAATTGTGTGAACGGTACGATCTTAATAAACTATATAGAGTATATGGTCGCAATACTAAAAAAATGTATTGCGGACATGTTTTAAATGAGAGGGTATTTTGGTATGAAGGAAGATTGGTAGAGATTCTTGTCCTTAATTCTCCTAAGCGAGGTGGGCAGTAGCTCCTATATATACAGGTTTGCATCCTCTGCATACACTCTGTGTATCTTAAGAAATAATAGGAAAAACATAGAAAGAAACATAAGTGCGACTGTGTTTGACCCTGAGAATCTGCCAATGAAATCCCAAATAATGTGCTTTAATCTAAAGGGATGTGAGGGATATAACTGTAAGTCTAAAGAAATAATTGTCGGTTAAAAGAACTAGAAAGTATGCATAAAGACGGAGAAATATCCCAAAATCTATAAAGAAAACACATGTGATTATTCTGATCATTATTATGAAATATTCAACGAAATATACATCATATATGTCCTAGCTGTAGTAATGTTCTCGGGGTATATATAATGCCATAACACTAAGCAAGTATGAGAATATGCGATATTATCGAAGTAAAATAAACATATGAAACGAATCAAAAATTTCAACACTTTTAGGCTCAAGGTAGGTTAACTCCTGTCCAAAAGTAGCGTAACCCTCTTACCAAGATATAGTAACTATACTCCCTAAGGTAGGGTAACTCGCCAGTGCTCTCCGAGACACTTCAAACCCACAGTGTAGACTTTCCCCTATGATACCTACCTGGTATTTCTTTTCTAGCTCGCAGTCTAAGCATCACCATTTGCTTAGTCTACATGGTAACTCTTAGTAGCATTACCAGACTAGTCTAACCACAACCCTTCCAGGCTCCAGTATGGGATAAGACTAAGCCTACTGTAAGATTGTTACGGGTAACCAACTCAGAGCTCAGTAGAGTGGGGTTATGCGTCTTAAGTGTCGATAACGGAGTTGTGTCAGGAAAGCATCGTAATTTTATCGCTAATACTCGTTTCGCTAAAACTACTAAGTGTACGAAGTGTAGGTGATAACTTGTTATATTGATAAGATCTCTTCTCCGTTGCTGCCTGTTCTAATAGCTGGGGAGGAACTCTTATATTTATATCCCGCATGAGTTTCCGCGGCCGGTACATCTAATACCTATACTAACTAAGTACCTCCGCAACAACTAGTATTCTTTTCTCTTATCAATCTTAAGTGCGAACACTTGTAGACCCTGAATAATTTCACACTTCTGGTCATATGGGTTATTTTACTTCGTCTTCCTGAGGGTGTGCGAGACTCCACCAGTCAGAAGTAAACGATGCCCTTGCCATATGAACTTTAGTCTGAGTATGCCACCCAAATGCGAACATACCAGTTGTTCCTCTATCATTAAGGTAATCAGTCTCAATTCCAGACCACGGTAACAACACAGAGGCATGACTGCATTATCTTTACGTAGAGTCGGTAGGCTTAGTGCTCCATCGCTTCTTTGATTTGCCTAGCGAGAATGGGCTTACAGCTATGTCTCTTTAACTCCCGTCCGTTTTACAGACCTATGACTTAATTGTAGTCGGTCAACGTGAAGCGTTATTGTTTTCTGATTCGGTAGGCTTTTCCGCTCACGCAGATATCACTCATATCATATACTGGATTCCAGTTGTATAAGCAGTGCACACTACTCCTCTCATATATCCTGCGAACAGCTTCCGGTCGGATGGACGGCGACGACGTATACGGTGTTATGGGGATGCTGCCAATATTCCGATTTTTGCTGGTAACTAGCAACTTCACACCGTACCGCAGGCGACGTCCGGGTCCTACATCGGGGCCAGAGGGGGGTGTTGGAATTGCATATGCCTAACAAAGATCCAGCAGGGTCATTACAATATGGTCACAATACTAAAAGTGTATTCCGGGCACATTAACCGAGAAGGTATTTGGTATGAAGAAAGATTGGTAGAAATTCTTATTCTTAATTCTTCTTAGCGAAGTGAGTGGTAGCTCCTATATATACAGGTTTGTACCCTCTGCATATACTTCATATATCTTAAGAAATAATAGGAAAAACATAGGAAGAAACATAAGTGTGACCATGTTTGACCCTGAGAATCTGCCAAGGAAATCCCAAATAATGTGCTTTAATCTAAAGGTGTGTGAGGGATATAACCATAATTCTAAAGAAATAATTGTCGGTTAAAAAAACCAGAAAGTATGTATAAAGACAGAGAAATATCCAGAAAACCATAAAGAAAAACACGTGTGATAATTCTGATCGTTATTATGAAATATTCAATGAAATATACGTCATATATGTTCTAGCTATAATAATGTTTTCCGGGTATAGGTAAAGCTGTAACACTAACCAAGTATGAGAATACACAATATTATCCACGTAAAATAAACATATGAAATGAATCAAAAATTTCAATACAGACAATAAAGGACAGTATCAAACAAAAAAGGTCTGTACCGGACAAAAAAGGGAAGTACTAAACAAAAAAGGAAAGCACCAGACAGAAAAGAGAGGTACTACTAGACAAAAAAGGTCTGTATTGGACAAAAAACAACTGCACTAAACACAAAAGGTTAGTACCAGACAAAAAAAGTTTGCACTGGACTCATTAAGCAGGAGATGAAGTAGAAATACATACTACAATGCATTGGGCATGGGCAGGTAACAAGGTATGCATCAGGAAGAAGGAGATGAACAGGACGGGTGAGGCAGATAGTTTCTGTCTAGACACAGGTCCGGATCGTCAGATGCAAATTCACTTTTTGCTAATAACCTTAAACTCCTAAATATATACTACTCAGCTTTGAATTATCTACCTCTAACATCTAAACCCCTAAATTCTTGTCCAGTCATTGGATAAAAAATGCAGCTCAATTCCCAGTGCTCGGTACCATCCACAGAACAGTTTCCAGAACACTTGTATTCGTTGAAGAATGCAATACTAAATCACTGATTTCATATCTAGTACGAAACGTAACCTGTCTCGTTGCGTTACTGTTGTCCAGTACCCTAGCAAAGCGGTACCGTGCTAGTAGTAGTCAAATAGTTTTTTCCCGCTCCTCGGTGCAAGCAGCCCTTGCAAGTCCCCCTTCCTCTCCTATCTCAATCCTTCCAGAACACTAGAGTTATTTAATATCCCACCGTTCTCGTATGCTGTCCTTGTGCAAGGTCGCTAGTATTCAACCGTTTCCTAATCATTTCTTGCTCCCCTCAGTTTAGGGTATGTGGAGAGGATGTCTGTCCTGATTACCCGTGGTTGTTCTTATGTGGCTTTATGAACTCGATATGTGTCGTGTCAGAGTGTCTTCTGATTGGCCCCTATTGCTAGGGCTGCACCCTTGAGTTACTTAGTCATCACACAAACCCCTTGGATTGGACACCCAATTTAGAAAGGGAAGCCGTTGGCCGGGCGGCCTCCACCGCTCAGCGACAGTGCCTTACCTGTGTTCAGCCAACCCAGCGAGCATAATCTCGCAGAGTAGAAATCACGTTCTGCTATTCACGACCCTACCAACCCTCGAAACAATCCCTCGGAAACCCTCCTGTCTTGCTATCATTTTGCGGTCTCCCGTCCCCAAAACTTCCCCGCCATCGGCCTTACTATCCACCTACAACACCTTGCCGCTACCGTCCCCAGTAACCCCCTCATTCCCCCAGCCCTATCTTCAGCGATACCTCCCGCAGGTATCATACGGTATCTGTCATCTCCTTCTTTCCATCAGGAATACTCCTGTTTTCTCCAAATAATTCATCATGGCAAACGACGAGTACGATGTGAGTCTTACAATCCTCTTCCCTTATCCCGCTCCTTCGATTAAGCTTACAAAATTTCGCCATTTCCCAGTTTTTATTCAAAGGTACAACCTAAGAAACACAATGCACTCCATCCCCAAAGAGCCTTATGGCGATGCCCCACTTGTAACCGCCATCGCATATTATCTAGGTCTCCTGATAATACTAGTGCAGCTCTTGCATTTATTGCCCTATCATTCGAGATGATGTATTAACAACTTGCGATCTAGTTGTCCTCATTGGAGACTCTGGTGTTGGAAAGTCCAATCTTCTCAGTCGCTTCACCCGTAACGAATTTAACTTGGACTCAAAGTCGACTATCGGTGTTGAGTTTGCCACCCGCTCTATCCAAGTCGACACCAAGACCATCAAAGCCCAGATTTGGGACACTGCTGGCCAGGAACGCTATCGTGCCATCACTTCCGCCTATTATCGGGGAGCCGTTGGGGCTCTGCTAGTCTACGATATCTCAAAGCAAATCACCTACGATAATGTTACCCGCTGGCTCAAGGAGCTCAGGGACCACGCTGACAACAATATCGTGATCATGCTTGTTGGTAACAAGAGCGATTTGAGGCACTTGAGAGCTGTTCCGACTGAGGATGCGAAGAATTTTGCGGGTGGGTCTCGTGCTCACCTTACATAATACGGATATATATCAGGATAATTCTAACACATTCCGTAGCCGAGAATCACCTCTCTTTCATTGAAACGTCCGCTCTCGATTCTACAAATGTTGAGCTCGCTTTTCAAACAATTTTAACAGGTATGTGTCACATAATGCTTGCATCGTATTGCAACAAAAAAAACCTAAGGCAAGCGGTCTATTAGAAATCTACCGAATCGTCTCTAGCAAAGCTCTAGACGGAGGAGACCAGCACCAAGTCAGCCAACCCGGAAGCAGTCAACCCCTTCATATCACTCCCACAGCCGAAAACGCTACCAAGGATGCCAAGTGCTGCTGAGTTGTTACAACCCTCATTGCATCGTTTTTTTCAAGTGAGTGGGATTGGAAGGTAAGGGTGATACAACACCGAGTGGGTGGCAGGTTGAAACTTGAAATTTACGTTCTGTTCTTTCCACTTCTCTGTACGTACACTACAAACACCAGATTTGGATGAGTGTTCAAGGAGCTCGGGGCTTAGATTGAGCTGGATCAAGATAAAGTCACGACGAAACACGAATGCACGGGAAACTGACTTTTGTTTACACCTGGGGTTGTCGGGATTTTCTTATTTCTTTTTCACTTCAATCGGATAGTGCTCTTGTCGTTTTATCCCTATGTTCTCTACACTGATTTGTTTTGACTTCTATGTCTAATCTTCCCAAGTCTCCTTATCTAGTATTCCTTAACAATTGTATCCTAACGATCTAATTGAGGGTGGATGCTGCAGTCGTGGTTATGACTTACATTCAGTAAGATACATAAATCCCACAATCGATTATAGTGGTATTCCTGCAATTTTACGTGCAAATATCACCTTCACAAATTAATGTTCAACGTTCCAAACGTCTCAGAATGGCAGTTGCAATGCTTTCCCTTCTTGCTTCTACTTTCAAAGCATTCTCTACTCTATGTATTATATCCCATTCTCCGCTAAGACCACTGGTGAATAAAAAAAATAACTGCCGTTGCCCAACCCAAAGAGATCCCCCTTTTAACCATTCCCTCCTCCTACCCCATCCGCACCTCGAAAGCAATCCGTAATAAAAACCAGAACCCCACACCTATCGTACAATCCACCATTCCCCAAGCAACCCATACCCACTCTAAAACAGCCAAACGTACCAGAAAACCCCCACAACCGCCATCAAGAACAATACCCACGCCTTCCAACCCACCCCAGACCTCTTCGCCATGCGCAGCATACTATTCATCGTCCCTCTAAGTCGCACCCGCGTATTATCGAAAGAATCATTCATGCTCGCCATAAGCGTAGAAGAAGACCGGACTTCGTCGCCGATAGCCTCGGTAATCTATACCCCCCCTCCGCTACCCATATTAACATATCTCCCACTACCGCCGCCCCGCTTCCATCACGGGAGAAGACAGAAGGGATAAAAACGTACCTCCTTCAACATTTTGACCTTGGCACTCAACCCCTCGACCTGTGAGTCGTTCTGCGACTCTAGCTCCTCCATAACGGAGGCACTGTATTGGCCTCTCGAGTTGGGCGTTGCGGGTCGGTACTGTGCCGTTCCTCTAGGGGGCGCGCCGCCGCCATACGGGTCGCCGAAGAGTTGCGCTCGCGGGTCGCGCTGGTGGAGGTATGAGCCGTAACGGTTACTGCTGGTCCGCCTGTTTAGTTAGCCCATGAGGTAAGGGGGAGGAGGCTGGAGGTGGTTGATCGAAAGGCGAGTGACAGATGGAAAGGGTCGGGAGAAGAAGTGACCTTGATGAAGACATCCTTCCTGTCTCTCGCTCTCCCGTGTATGTAGTTTATCGAAGCTCGTTCAATCCCACAAACCGCCTACTCCGGAAAAGGGTGAAAGGAAAAGAAGGCGAAAAGTGACTTCGAAACGCTTGATGGACTGATCGACGGGGCTGAACGCGCCGGCAAATGGAGCGTGACGTTGTATGATCCCAGTGCTGAGGCCCAGTCACGTGTCGCTCTGGTAAGTTGGCCTCAAGTTAGTCTGTTGGCGCTCGTTCAACAACAAAAACTGACGACAGTGTCGTGGGTTAGGTAAAGTCAAGCTAAGCGAGGCTACCCCCCCCCCCCC
>QLOI01001538.1:24378-37056 GCA_003313605.1 Tuber umbilicatum
TTTCCTCTCTCCTTCCCTCCCTTGAGTCCCGTTTATTTTTAAGGTTTTCCGGGACGGATGAGGAAGGGATGAGGGGCAGGAAAAAAATAAAAATAAGAAAGCATGAAGTGGAAAGAAAAAAAGCATGGGGCTGTTTGCGGCTTGTATATTTCGTTGCCATAGTGCCGTTTGTGGTGCATTGCTATGTAGTTATACAATGCTCGCGCAGTTACGTGCCTCCCTGATGCTTGGTGTGATGCTTGGAAGGGATGGAGTGGGGGGTCGTATGTTGGTGCTCGTCCTTTGGGGGCTTAAAGCTGAGAAATCTCGAAGTGGAAGCCGTAAGAGCGGGATTCACTAATCGGGGTAAAGAATGCCAATTCAAGAAGGTTGGTGTATTTTCGCTGCAGTGATGGCTTGATTGATTTTAGGTCCGATCAAACCGATGATGTGAACCTGGTGATGGGAAGGTTCTTTCTTTTTTTTCCATTTTGCTCCAGGAATAGATAAATGATTTGATGTTCCGTTTCATAATACAATTCAATTTCATTGCCCGTTAGAGCTATTCCACTCGAGAGTAGACTTTGTCTGTACTTTCAAGGCTATACGATATGCCTTACCCGGAATGTGAATTGATTGATAGCAATCGGCTAGGAAATTCACCGCTTCCATCGAAAAGATCACAACAAAGCCACTGTGAGTGTCTTTGCTTGGTTTGCTAATATCGGAACATACAACTACACTCGATCTGGGTTCCACGGGCCAGGTGCCCTGGGCCCTCTTTTCCGTAATCCAGCACCTCCAGATTGACCCGGAACAGGTGCTCTTCGATATCCCTGATTGGGACCTGATGGTTCGACCAGTACTCTCCCGTGGTAGAATCACTGTCGGATACCTCAGATGATTAGCCCCGGCCGTGCGGGGGAAGGCTCCCGTTGTGCATATAGCGACCCAGAGCCACCCCTCCCGCCCCCCTCCCTCTCTCCTCTTTCCTTTCCCACACCCCTCTCGTCCCCTCTTCTCGCCTCGCCATGTAAGGGGTTCGTCCAATTCGGCTGAGGTCCTATAAAACTGGCTTCCCCACATACCGGCGTGTCCACTCGTACCATGCGGGACTCCGGGTGCATACTACACTTCAAAATGACGCCGAGAGCCCTTCGCTTTTCCTGCCACGGGCAGTTTCGAGTTTCGATTATGCACAGCAGAAGTAGAGTCCTTCAGCTTATCGATAATCGACAGCTTACTCGCTGCTGTACAACCCCGTGACCAGTTGGCGTTGGCCATTCGAGTCACCCATTGATGCGGAGAGACTTGGTTTCCTGCGCCCAAATGGAAAAAAACAAGTACAAGTACTGCACGCTACAGCCTACCGGCATGATCGGCAATTCACCGCATTTGTGTGCTTCTCAGTCCGTGACGTCGCAGGGAGGACTTTTGGCCTCGGCCTATCATCGTCAGTCGCCCAGCATCCAGGGTTCGTATTTGTGATTCCTGCTTGGACCAGCGGAAGCCCCCACACCGCTCAGCCCAGCCCAGCACACTCAGCAAGCCAACGAGCCAACGAGCATGCATTAATGCATTCGCCCACTAGGCCAAGTAGAAACTTGCATCTCCAGTCCACGAACTCCCATTCGTAAGGCTCGTGGTTGAAACTTAAACTTTCCGAGGAAATCTCCCACCGAAATTTGCATTGACTTCATCACCAACCCCCCCTCTCCCCCTCTCCCCGTCTTCTCTTCGTGTCAATGATCAAGTGGGTAGGAAATTCGGGATTCTTTGCCTTGCGGAGAGGGAGGATTTCTTGCCAATTTGCCCGACCTGACCTCCTAGGCATCATGCAGGGTCGGCAGATTTTGAGCGAATTTTTTCCAAAAAAAAAAACTACCCCCCCCCTCCTCCACACACAAGTGAATGGGGATCCAGAGATTTCTGGCCACGGCGAATGAAAGAGCACTTGATAGACGAGGTCCCTACGATCAGTGATGTTGACCCAACTGTTTGACTCTCTTGCCTGTCTATTTGCTTCCGCTCTTCTCCTCCCCCACTTCCTTGCTTCAGAACTTGCCTTACCACAGCCAGTGATGAGCTTTCCGAATTGCCCCAGGGTTTGGTCTTTCGCTTTTCCGTAGTGTAGCAGAAAGGAGATTAAATCCAGCAGTACATCAAGCTCCTGGTTCAATACTATGTGAGCCGCGACACCACATGATGATCCTCCAACATGAGGTTCCTCAATTCTCCCCCACAACCCCTCCCCACTCCCCTCTAATCGCCAGTTAGTTCCAATTGTCACAGGATATCACTCGGGTATATCAGCCAGCCCAGGTAAAGAAAAGAGCCCATCATTCCTCCCCACTACTTCCCAGGCCTTTTGTGGGCCGAGGAGGAAAGTCGAATCTCTCCCAAGATATTGTGGTTGTGGAATTTTGCGGAGCTCATTTGTTCTATACCCGGTAGTTCCCTATCAGCTGCCATGTCTCTAGACACCCACTATTGGGATCGGATTTTTCTTGTTCATCAGTCCACTAATTATGTCAATACCAGCCCCTTCCCAGATCATTGCACAATTGCAACACTGCTATTTGCATAATGTGCAATGCTCAATCCATAGCCTTATCTTATAGTAAACGGTTTATTCCATTCCTTCTTGCTTTGTAGAAAAAAAGTAATAAAAAAAAGACCGCATATGGGACAGGGAAGGTTTAAGAATTCGAGAATAAAGCAGGAGGGTAAATGAGGGGCTTTTTCCCCTCTTTTATTATCGCGACCACTCCCCTCCATGTACCCGCACAGTGTTATCCTGCGATATCACTACGTAACACCGCAATTGTCAATCTGATCACTTTTGCCTCAATCGAATATTCTTGTCTTCATCCTGAATAGGCATATCTAGCGCTATTAGATCCGGTCCTTGTAACACCGGAACTTTGCTGCTCAGTACTCGAGTAATGCTGTGGATCGAGAGATGCTTTGCCTAGAGAAACCCCCGCTATCCTGAACAAACACCCCCACACTTGTAGAAGCCGGTCCCCCTACCGACAATCCTTTTTCCCCAGAGATCCCCTCAAACACCACTGAGTCAACACTGCGAACCCTAGCGAGCTGAGAACTTGAAATTAATTGGTGGGAGAAGTATCATATCCCATGACCGGATTATCGTCTTCCTCGCTTCCATGGTACTTGTATCGACATAAGCCCACAAGACGTCAGGCAAAGAGCTCCAATGCATCCCACCACCAATATGACGGACTCGATTGGCCACAGTGATTGAACCTCACGATCCAATCCTTATCAAGACCGAGCCTGTGCGCGTTCAGCTGTAGCTTTCTTTTCTTCTTCCAGTTAGCGATGACCTGGCGGTGGCTGTCATAGGTCATACGAGATCTTGCATAAATTAGGAGGATGATCAATTTCAATGTCAACAGCTTCCTGTCGATACGCTAGGGTCCCAAAAAGAAAAGAATAGAAAGAAAAGTGAATGAAGGGAAAAAAATAGCATGGGCACGGTCTACGTACCACATCTCCGGTTACTGCGGCTCAGCAGTTTTTCAGGATCCGGGGGGTTTCCAGATTCATGAGTATTGATAAAGTAGGGCTAAAGGTTCCGACGGTGTGGGGTTTTATTTGGGCCGAATCTTGAGGCGTTTCCTATTTTCGCGAGTAACATATCATACAGGGAGTTGGTGGAAGATCTTGGCACCCCCCCCCCCCCATTTTGCACTTAAAGTATGATATCCTACTGGTATCATACCGGCACTATATAGGCATGTATCAAGGACTTTCAATACAAACAAAAATATATCAGTCATTCAATCAAAGTAGGAAGCTCATGGGAATTTATCCCCCAATGTCAAGAATGGTTGATGAATGTTTGGTTGTTAGGCAAGGGATACTTCTAATTTGCACGAGAACCCCATTCAAAAAATACATTCATGGTATCATACTGTACTAGTGGTTGCACAGTAAAAATTTCAACCACCCCCGCGCAGGGGTTAACCTCCCTGTTCAGAGGCAAAGCACCTCAAGAAGGAATAGAGTTTACCGACGTGGTATGGCTTGAGCTTGAGAAGCAAGTTACCGAGATTTCGGAACTAGCCATACCGCGTCAGGTAAACACTTTTCCTCCCCAAGGCGCTTTGTCTCTGGAACGAGATTTTGGAATACGACACCGGTACTGTACTAGATCTTACGTATCTTCCTCGCCAATAATATGAAGTCGTTTCTGGTTACAAAAGGGGGCGGGCACCGTTGGCCTACATCACTTGGCTCTGAACTTTGGTCTCGCCCATACCATCGTCCCCATCACCACTACCACCTTTGGGAGAAGGGAGTGCCGTCGTGCTCGTACTGTACATGTAGGGGTCGAGAACCTCACTCCCGGCCACGCCGCCCCCTTCCAATACATTTGCTCTGGGTAGCAGACGGCGGCTCGGATACCCCATCGGCTGCCCGGGAATATGAGTACACCGCGATACTGCAGAGTTCTCTACGGTACTCGAATACCAGTGCTGTACCTGGTTTTGTGACCCGATTCTACAGGAGGCACATTAGGGAAGCCCGTTATGTATTTTTTTCCCGCCACTGGGGCTTTCTTTGCTTTTTAATGCTGAGTTGGCAATAGAACCGTGTTGAGTCGTCCCAGCCTCCAAGGATCCAACAAAATTGAAGGCGGGCAACAGGAGGCGGCCCGCGTCTGGCCGCCTTTCACAATCAATTCAGAGAGCTCCCAAGCGTTGTCGTGGATCAGTGTCCGTTATTGGAGCGTTGCCAAGCACTACCGCAGACTTGCAGCTTGAACTGTGCAAAGGGTGGCAAGTTATGGAACAGTTAATTGAGGGTCAATCAGCCAAAAGTAACATATCCCGGTCCATTCCTGTTAATGGTTTCCTATCCTTGTAACCATGCGAATATGACCATGCCAATATGCGGCCTTACCGCTAACCTATTATGGTTTCCAATCTCGAGTCCCCCCGCTCGAGTCAAGATCCGGTGTCCAAGTACAATATTTCGTGCCGCATGATTCAGTGAAATACAGCACCCTACGAGTAGAGTTAAGGGAAGCAGCTTTTGCCTTACTGAATACCAGCCGGAATGACCATGATACGACAACGGCACTGCGGTGGAGGTTAGGTACCGCAGTGGAGTTCGCTACGAGGAGATGGTCAGGCGGAAGCTCTTGCGCGGGTATTTCCCAAATCGGGATACAGGTTGCGCAGGCGTCTGTCCATTCGTTTGTCGTATTCAGGCGGGCGGGGTCTGATAGACATTGTCATGGCCATGTGAAATGACTCGAGGTATTTGTACAGTAGAGCCATCCTCAACTCTTGAAGAGGCACTACGAACTCTCCAGGGGCACAACCGGCTTTAGTGATGGCAGCCCGTTGTGGACCATAAGCAAGAAAAAAAAGGAAAAGCAAAGAAGGGTAACTAGAGCAAGGCAAAAGCGAGGAGGTCGTGCTTTCTTGGCCAGTGAAACACCTTTCCAGAAACCGGACCCTGAGCTTCCTGTTTGATCATCTCTCCACAGGGTTGAGTCGAGTATAAACGGACCGCCAGGGCAGATCGCCCGAACAGCCGCGAGAAGGGACATTACGCAATTGGCGAGCCGCACCGGGAGGCGGACGGCCGTTCTTTGTCAATTGGGGAAGGGAAAGCTGGCACCGAGGCACAAAATTACACTGTAAACGTCGCCGAATGCATGGATAACGCTCGCCGTCGCTCGACCACCGTACTGTACCCTTTTCCTCCCTCTCCCTTTCATACAGTGCAAATTGTGTGGGTGGGTGTGTGAATGTGTGGGTGTGTGGGTGTGTGGGTGAGTGCTGTGGGCGTACCATCGGACAATCAACCTGTCCTCTACCGTTGGTACGCTTGGGTGCCTCGTGGAGTACCGATCCATGACGAGTAAACCCCTAAGGCTAAAGAAGACGGCAGGTTGCGTCCGTCCTTGAGCCCGAAGATGGATGAGAGAAATGAGCGAGTTTGTCGATAATATGTAGCCTACAATAAACCGGGCCTGGAAATATTTTTCATTTGGTACCAGCAGAAGCAGACATTTAAACCCGCCTGTACCTTCCAATTATGGCAATAATTCATGTGAACGAATGAGTAAGCCTAAGTAAGGCAGGCATATTACCGTACCTCTATTCCCATGTTTTTTTCTCCCCCTTCTCTCCCTCTTTCCCTGACCGAGGGTGTAAATAAGAAGGCTCTTCCGATCATGAGGCTATCAATTAAATTTACGTTCACGTTTACCTCTGACATGGGCCCTAGAGCAGACAGGTCCAAAAGACCGCGGGCCGAACGTACTCGAGCAAGTATGGTTCCGGTGCTAGCACGTGCTAAATCCACACTAGTAGTGGCACTCGAGTGATTTGGGGATGAAAGACTCCAGACATGAACGCGGACAACCATCATCCCCATAAGCACTACCTCATAGTTCGGAGTTTGTATACGGTAGGAGTAAGCTAGCACTGGTGAATCAGCCCCGGACTACGGCAGTATGATATCCCATTGGAGTGAATTCTGGCACTTTCTCCCCTCCCGGGATTGGTTGTCAATGTTCGCCATTCCAGTGTTAGTGCCCGAGTGAGAAACATCGCAAAATCTGTTGAAGGCTTGAGCGGCAATCCTCAAAACGCACAGTCCACACCTTGTTACATAAGCACTCCTCGCCTAAAGGATCGCTTTTTGCGAACATCAACATTTAGCTCTGCAACTCAGACCCCCCCCTTCCTCTCACACTAGGCTCACTAATACATGAAGCGCCTAGAGGATTTAACCCGGGATCGATGAGCTTCTTGGATTCTCACCGGAACTCTCCCCGAAATGGTTGCAGTGATTCCCATTGTGGCCTTGAAGCTGCAAATGCAAACGCATCTTTTTTTTCTGGTGGAACATCTTGCCTGGGCTTTTTACTCGTACATCGCGGTATGCACAACCGTGAGCGCCAAGCGGGCTGAACCTCGTTCGAACCCTTTTACGTCGCTGCTAAGATTCCGGTGGTGCACATCGCTCGCCTTGCAGATTATTATCTACAGATCTCCTGCCTCGATTAATTCCTGCATTGGGGCTTTTTCAATTGCGGCGGCTTGCTTCTGTAGCACTATTTGGCATCGATACCCTTGTCTTTTCTGCCACCGCCGCTGCCCGCTCCAGGAGGGAAGGGAGAGGGGGAACGGTGTTCGAGATAGGGATACATCCTGGGGCTACATCCTAATTCCCCCCTCTATCAGCATACGACAAGCATGTTGTGAGTGAGATGTACTTGCTCTTTTTTATTATTGTGATTCTTGTTTTCTTTTCTTTTTCTTTTTTTTACCTGGCTCTCTTGCTCCTACACGCGGGGTGAGGAGGTGTCGACGGTCTTTGTCAAACTTTTGGTTGAAATATATCTATCCCAGTTGCAGCGGCCGTTCTGCCGGCGATATGCGATATCCACATCCCATACCGAGCTCACTGATTGCGTGCCGTTCGTCCATATCCAAATACACTTTCCGATTCTATTCGCAGCGTTGCAATCCCACTACATGCTCGTTACTATTTTACTTTCTTGTGGAGTCTCGATCTTCTGCGTGGCGACCCTCTTTAGCGGTGCATTCCCTGGAAAGGGTTTAGACGTTGCTGGATTTATCTGCATCGGAGAGCTTCACTTACAGGGCAGCTCGGTTTATTGGCTTGCTGTCCGATGATCTCCTCGGGGCCCTCGTTCGTTTTTTTTCCCGCCATCTTTCCCACCCTTTTCTCCCGGGGCCTTTTTTCATTTTTTCATTTTTCCCGACTTTGTTTTGCCCCCTCCCCCAGGTTTTTGCTCGGCCTAAACATCGAAAGCCATTGGAGAGCTTCTGGGTGGCGGGCGTCAAGCAGGTTTCGCTGAATCCAGATCGGAATTGATCCAATTGGACGTGGGGATCACTTGTGTGATTGACTGGCCCCAAATGTTAGCCTCACGTGGAATAATACAATGCTTTGGGGAATTAATTTTTACTCTACACACAATTACCAGTATCATACATACATTGCATCTTTTTCAGGGTCGGTAACACAGACCACGCTTCACTGCTTTGCATGAGAGAGCTGGCTGAATAGGGATAGGGCTAAAGAGATGCTGGCTTCGGGGAGGATGCTGAGGAGCAACATGACAAGCACACTGTACGGTACACAAAAAGCTGGGTATTGGCGGTATTCTGGTTACTGGAAAGTAAAGGGCCCGGCAATGAGCGGTTTCGGCGTTTGGGGAGTATGTACAGTACAGTCAAAGGACAGGAAGCGTAGGAGGAGCAGGAAGGAAAGGGAGGTGATAGAATTGGTTCACTGGACACAACGCATATAGGATGGTGATGAATGGATGATGGGAGGGTGGGGGATTGGGGGATTGGGGAGTGGGAAGTGGAGGGATAGATGGACAGGATTGGAGTGGATGGATTAGACGGATGGAGCGAATGGATTGGACAGGATGGTAGGCTGCAATTCGAGGTGTTGTTATTGAGAAAAGCGGGTGGGCGATAAAAGGTTCCCTCTGTAGGCGAGTGAACCAACGGGTCAAGTCCATACAGAGAGGTAGAAGACTTCTTGCTGAGGAGCATCCAGCGCAGGGCTTATTTCCATTCTATTGTTACTTTGAGTACTCTTACAGTATTTTCTCTCCCTCGCTCTTTTCTTATCGTACACTCTCTTCGGCTGTGGCTACCCAACGAGTTACTAGCCTGCCCTAGGGATCTCCAGCAGTGTTTTGCAGCATGGACCTGCCCGTTTGCGGTGCCTGTTTGGACTCTGACGAGCGTTCTGATTTCCTTCTCCGCACCTCTCTCAGTTCATGCTTGTCGGGGGATTTCTATTCACGGTCTCCCACTCTCATTCCCACAAAAATCTGCGGTACTCATACCCCCCCCCAAAAAAAAACCCTTTCAACAACCACCCCCCTACCAATCCTTACCCAACCCTACTTTAACGCAACCCAATTCTTGGAGCCAGCTCAATCCAACCCTCAGTTTCTTGTGGAGATAGATAAAAATTCACAGCTCTTGCTGGTCTCGAAGCTGGTCCCTCTTCCTTTCTACAAATTATTTATCTCGCCAAAGAATTTACAGTCGCTTGTAACCGTATCCCCGGAATCAACAGCAATGCGACCTGAACCCAGAGGATCCGTTACACAGACAGTCTCAGAAAAGCTTAACATCTTTCTCTCGACACCCCCACCGCCGCATCCTTTAGACCAATTGTCCATCGATGAGATCAACAAAACTCGCGATGTTATCCTACGAGCCCATTCCTCGACATCCATTGTCTTTAGGACGATAACCTTGGAAGAGCCGGCAAAGGCTTTACTATTGCCGTTCTTACAAGCCGAGCACAGAAGAGAGGTGACTAGTAGGACTAGAAGGCCCCCGAGACTTGCGAGGGTATTGTTTGATGCCATTGGGGAGGATCGCTCTTTGGAGTTATGTGATTCGGTGGTGGATCTGGCATTAGCGGAGGAAGTGAGCTTTGATCTTATTGAAAAGAAGTATCACTCGCCTCTAAATGCGTATGCTTTACCCTCTCCTTTGAGCCCTTTTCACGGTCTAAAATAAATACAGTGATGAGATCGCTATTTTCCCTGAAGTGGCAATGGCCTCACCCCTCTTCCAGGAAGCTTTGGCCGAGCTGAACCTACCCGCGAACGTCGCTATCGTTATCGATCCATGGATGTACGGTGGTTGGGAAAACCCTAAAGAAATAAGCCCTCGTTACATGCAGGGACTAGTTTACGCCCGTGACCCTAAGACAAACAACCCGGATTCAAACCACTACGCATTCCCAATACCGTTAATCCCGGTGATGGACATCTACAAGAGGGAAATTGTTCGAGTTGACAAATTAGCTACCGGCGGTAGGGGAGATGGACTCAAATACGGTACAGGCCCTAAAAACGCTTTGGATCACTGTAGAGCTGTGGAGTACATCCCAGAGTTGGTTGAAGGAGGACTGAGGCAGGATGTCAAACCCCTTAACGTTATCCAGCCCTTTGGACCATCATTCACAACTACCGGGTCTCTGGTCGAGTGGCAAAAGTGGAGGTTCCGGATCGGGTTTAATCCTCGCGAGGGCGCAACAATACACGATGTTTGGTATGATAACAGGAGCGTTTTCTATCGCCTGAGCTTCAGCGAGATGTCCGTACCGTATGGAGATCCTAGGGCACCATTCCACAGAAAACAGGCATTTGATTTTGGAGACGGTGGGGCTGGGCGAGCAGCAAATAATCTCGAACTCGGCTGTGACTGCCTTGGCCTCATCAAGGTAAGTGGTGGCCCCTCATTATTTTGAGAGTAGTTGTTTTAATACCTTCCGGCAACAGTACTTTGACGGAATCATGAACGACACCTCCGGCAAGGGTATCGTCTCGAAAAATGTTGTTTGCATGCACGAAGTTGACGATGGTATCCTGTGGAAACATACAAACTATCGCACAAACCGCGCTGTCGTCACCCGCAACCGGAAACTAATCGTACAGTTCATCATTACTCTCGCCAACTACGAATACATCTTTGCGTATCATTTCGACCAAGCTGGTGGGATCACCATAGAGACAAGAGCTACAGGTGTTGTTAGCACTGTACCAATCGATCCGGGTACTACTAGCCCATGGGGTAATGTTGTCAGCCCCGGCGCTTTGGCGCAGAACCACCAGCATATATTCTGTGTGCGCATCGACCCAGCTATTGAGGGCCCAAAGAACACTGTAATCCAAGAAGAGTCGCATCCGGTTCCTTTCACTCCGGAGCTTAATCCTTGGGGAAATGCCTATGAAGTCAGACAAACGATGTTTAAAAGGACATGTTGGGCAGACGCGGCGCCACATAACGCCAGGCTCTTCAAGATTGTCAACCAGAATGTCCGCAACCCGATAAGTGGTAGGCCTGTAGGCTATAAGCTCGTTCCTTCACCATCCCAGCTTACTTTAGCCCACCCCGATAGCATCATGGCGAAGCGCATGGCGTATGCAAGCCATCATTTATGGGTCACCAGACATCGTGATGGGGAGTTCTGGGCAGCGGGAAGGTTCACCAATCAAAGCTCAGTTGAGGTTTGTTATCAAACTCCACCTCTACATATATTGTACTGACAAACAATCAATTCATAGTCGGGTGGCGTCAAAGACATGATTGAGAGAAACGAAAATATCGAAAATGAGGACCTTGTTATCTGGCACTCCTTTGGCTTAACTCATAACCCTCGGGTGGAAGGTTTGTTTAAAATTTAACCTTTCCCAGCCATGTTTAATCACTCGGCTAACTTTGTGAAACAGATTTCCCAGTCATGTGAGCGGCTCCAAGACCCCCCCTGCTCTTCGCTTAACTTTTCGCTGACGTGTTTTAATCTAACCTTTTCAGGCCAATCGAGACTCATCAGATTCACCTCAAGCCGGCAGATTTCTTCACCAAAAACCCCGCCATTGATGTTCCCTCGACTAAAAACCAGACGTCCATCTTGTACAAGGTCGGAGGTTTTGTCAGCGGGTTCGTGGCGGAGGTTCCCAAGAATAACAAGGAAAACGAGCGCACCAGACAAGCGAAATTGGTTACCGTGGACGACAGCAGCACAGAGCAGCTCGCGCAAGGGATAAAGAGTTGTTGCAGATAGGATGGCGCTTCGGAGTTCTGTTTTTTACCCTTCCCTCCTCCTCCTGCCGTTACAGGTATAATACTTTTTCTGCCCCCCACATATATCCGAATGGCAGCAGGAGAGTGGTTTCTTTCGTGACTTTTTCATTCCAATGCATTCATAAGGGCAGGCGTTTGCTTCAATTACTCCTTCTATTCCATCCCTCCAAGTCAAATACTTCTACCCATTTTATTTCTTTCTTTACTGTTTTCGCTTCTGGATCGGCTTTCTCGTGTTAAATTTTCATTTCGCCTTTCTTTGGTTTGTTTTTAAAGATCGGGGTTTTTCACCTATTGCTTTTTTGTCACTACTACAACGAAATCACGACTATTCAGGTCATGAAGCAACGAAACGATTGACGTTATGATGCCATAGACTCTTTTTTGTTTTTTGTTTTATTATTGGTGCTCTCCTTTGCTATTTCTTCTCCTTCCCTACCTTCCTCACTCACCCTTCACTCGAAAGCGCGGCAGCGAAAACGCTGCAGGCAGGCTAGACCGGGGGGTGATAGGGTGTCGAAAGCCCACATTTGCCTAGCTCATGGCTCACACGCACGCTTCTCTCCTTATTTCCTTCTCTACCTTTTACTTCCTTGTCCCCCATCACCACCGCCTTTGTACAGCAACCACCCCCGTGCCAAGAGAGAAGAAAGAGAAGGGAAAAAAAAAAGGGGGGGGGGGGAACAAAAAATTTGTAGATAACTCTCACGTCTCTTCCCCTTCAGTAAGTAAATTAAGCCTCACATATTATACAATGCCATATCATAAGTCTATTATCTTCATACCACCATCACTGCAAACCAACCAACCAGCCCATGAAAAATCCTTCGCCAAAATTACCACATCGAACTTTGCGGGGCGCTGTACTATACACCAGTTCAGATGGCAAAAACCCGGGGATCTAGGGTCCGGTAGATAGGCAGATAGGTGAACAGATGTACCGTACACCGACGATGATACGATAGTTTTTCCCCAGCATATGATACTCGTGCATGCCCGGCCACTCACTCTCCAACTCACCAAGGCGACTCAGTGATCCCAGCTCCCCCCCCAGCCC